>SNQJ01S0000976.1:121380-141947 GCA_010110895.2 Picea sitchensis
ATTTAAATAATCATCCTTGACTTTGTCACTTCACTTTATTATTTAAATAATCCTCTTTGATTTTGTCACTTCACTTTATTATTTAAATAATCCTCTTTGACTTTGTCACTTCACTTTATTATTTAATTAATCATCTTTGACTTTGTCACTTCACTTTATTATTTAAATAATTTCTTATTTGCAAGCACTTTGACTTCTTTGACCTTTTGGGGTTTTAAGCTAACCATATGAGTGTCCTTCAACTTCGTAAGGCCATAACTCTCAAACCGTGAGGAGTTAAGTGACGTTCCACATACCACCGAAAATGGAATGACATGTACTATCCATCTAGAATAGTCTTACCTGAAAATATATCAAAACTCATATCATTATAGATCAAACAAACTTGGTTCCATTACCCAAACCTTTGTGCTACTGGAATTCACTACCGGGCTTTCTTTAAGGGTTGACATCAATGACAACCAACCCAATTAATCAACATATTCTCGGTCTGAACAATTTCCTTATGCTCGGAATTACTTCCAACTTGTTTTAAGACAACATCTCAATTGTACATTGTTTTACTTAATGTAGGATCCCAGAGCTTATATCCTTTCATTATTTATTTGTATCAAATGAAAATACACTTGAATGTCTTCTTGTCTAACTTGCTCCTCTTTTCCTTGGGAACATGCACAAATGTATCACAACCAAATAATTTGAGATGTGAAATTGAAGGCTTCTTACCCAACCATACCTCATGTGGAGTCGTGTTGACTAGCACCGATAAAGGAGACATATTCAGTATATATTTTGCAGTGTCAACTGCCTTTGCCCATAATTCTTGTGCGAGCCCAGCACCATTGAGCATGATCCTTGTCTTATCCATCAATGTTATGTTCATTATATCGACAACTCCATTTTTCCATGGCATATATGGTGTCGTGCTATGCCACACTGCTTGTAGAACTGATCAAATTATTTTCCATAGAATTCAACATCGTTATCAGTCCTCAACACTTTAATATTCTTATTTGTCTAGTTTTCTACAAGAGATTTAAACTCTTTGAATTTCTCGAAAACCTCTAATTTCTTCCTCAGGAAATATATCCATGTCTTCTTGGAAAAATAATCTATGAAGGAGACATAATACAGGGATCCACCAAGTCTTGGAAAATAATCTATGAAGGAGACATAATATGTGATCCACTCAAGTGTTGCACCATAACAGAGCCAAACAACCAATATGAACGAAGCTCTAGAATCAATTCTTCCTTCGCCTGCATGGAACCCCACCACTTTTTTCCATATATACAATGTTCACTAAAGTAGACTTATAAATCACATTAAGGAAAGTATTTGACAATACCATTGTTATGTATAGCTCGAAGTCCTTTCTCTCCTATGTGTCTCATCCTCTTATGCCATAACATGGTCAGGTCAAATTTATGACTTGTTGATTCGGGCTTGAATTGACTCAACTCAATTTAAGTCAACGGTGCCAAATTCAGAACAATTATAAAGTTGTTTCATCCAAATGAGTCGAAGATTCCATGATAATTTTGTATAGGGTTCCACTTGAACTCATTTCTTAATATCATCGCATTCTCTAAACCATATTGTATGAATCTTCGGAATAGAGTGCACTCCCCGCATCACTCATTTTTCTAACATGAAGACGTGTTTCCTTCCAAACCCATAATGTGTAGCACTTCTGGAAGGGTTATATTCCTCCCATCATGCAGTATACATCGAACTCTTCCCCATCCAACAATTATGGTAGTTGATTAACTCTAATAACACTTCATCCGAGCTTAATAATTTTTCCTCTTTCTTTATTCTCCAAGCAGATGGGGAACCTCTCGGGCCTAAAATTGTTTTTCATATATGCAATGTTTACAAAATTTTACTTCTAAATTACATTCGTGAGTATTCAACCATGCCTTTGTTGTGCATAGCTCAAAGTGCTTTCTCTCCTAGGTGTCCCATCCGCTCATGCCATAGCATGGTCAGGTAAACTTTATGATGACTTTTCGATTCGGTTTGAATCAACTCATCTTGATTCAAGTCAAGTTGAGTCAAAGTTGAGTCGTGACTTTAGGAACAACGATTTTGTTGCAACCAGTTGAGTCGACACTTTCTAATAACTTGTATATGTTTCCAATCTGAACTCCTTTCATTCATATCATCGCACCTTTGACTATCTTTCATGAATCCTTTCTCAAATAGAGTGTGCACTCATGCATCACTCCTCTTGATGACATATATCAAGTTTCTTTCCCAACCAAATGTGTAGCACACATGGAATGGTTCTACTTCTCCCATCCTGTAGTATCAATCAAAATCTTCCCCATCCAACAATTATGGTTGTCGATTCATCCCCAAAGAACACTTCACATCTTTCATATTCACATAACTATTATTTATGTGGTGTCATATGATAGATTCTCCTGAGTCGATCAACAAAAAATCTTGATCCGACTATGTAATAGTCAATGCCTGTTACACATCACCTCCCTTCTTCGACGTCATATTTCTCATAGTCGATTACTTCTCGTCGGATCCAACACTAAATTATGTTTCCTTCGACTTATAATCCTTTTTATAATTCCCAGCTTTACCTCATTTACAACATCTTCTTGCTGACTGAACTGGGGATTTATATATACCCTCGGACCTATAATTCTTTCACCGGTGAATTTTCCTTTATTCCGGCTAATTGGTCGAATCTCTAAATCACCAAATAATCTTTGTTCTGGGTCGGCGTTATTTCTCATTTATTCTGATAGTATATATGCAACCACATATTCTATCACTAGTGTGTTTGTATTACTCCCTATATAGCCACTAATCTATCACATGAGTCTGACAAAGAGAATAATATGATAATACATTTATCCTCACGTTGATTTTAATATCCACGGAAGATAATTGGCTTATAATGGTATTAAACGCATTTCCATGCCTGGCCAATTGAAATTCCATCACTCATTCTCACAAGATACAATTTATTTATGAGAAATAGATTATTTATGAGGGATTTTGACTGGTATGAGATTCCCAACTTTTCCCACAGCTTCTTGGTCGACCACCTCGGTGACATTCAACAAAGCATCGGACCGCAAGACAAATTCAAACCGCATTCTTCTCTTCTTTCGAGTTTCTACCATTCTTTTGTCAACATACCTTCCATCATGGTACTTGGACAGACTGCTTTTCTCCATTGTTCTTGATCTATAAGGAGATCTTCAATCTTAAGCATCCAAAGCTCAAAATTTTGGCCATTGAATTTTTTTCGATCTTTATTCTCGAGTTGCTCACCTTTCTTTAACACAATATTTTAAAGATTTCTAACTTACGATTATTACTATACCTAGGGTTTAGATATCATATTCAATATTTGTAAATCAAGATCTGATACATGTCAAATATTAACACAACTCTGATACCACTAGTTAGGAAATGAGACACACTTCCATGCTAAATATAGGAGAAGAGAGGAAGAAATATTTAATCAAGAAAATAAATGACACAGCAAACACAAGACACATAGTTTTTACCCTAGAAACCCAAACCCGTAAAAGCAACATTTCTTGAGCATTCTTCTCTCTTGTTTTCTTATTCATTCAGAATAAAAGGTTACATGTCTAACCTTGGTCCACACCTAAGACACAATCAACATCATACCCTCTTTCTTACACAAGAACAACCATGTAGCCAATTCAGCTTACATTTGCATGACCAACAACCTCTAAATTACAGACTCTTGGAAATTAGTCATTCATCATATAAAGATTCAAGATTCATTTACTAGCTTTTACAGAATTACAACATGCCTTCTTTATAGGCCTTACAATAAGAAATACACTAATTAAAAGGTGCCCAAAAACGCTTACAAATCCACGTAGATCATTGGCTACAAATCCCGTGAATCTCGGGATTCTGTTACAATCAACTACCAAGTCGGATTACCCGTCGACTACCAGTCAACATTCATTCGGTATTCAATTGGTTGCAACACGCCCGCCTGTCAGCCTCTTGTCGGTTGACCTCTTCGACTTGTTCTCGATGTATTTACCATGTCAAACCACCTTGACCTTCGACTTTGACTTTACCCGGTTGACTAACCTTGACCTTTGACTTGTTGTCGATACACCTCGAATTCATCTTTAACCGGTCGAGCCACCTCGAATTTCACTGCAAAGAATATAAGTTAGTAATTTAGAGGAAAAAAATTTCCCAAACTATCTAATAAATAATCATAACATTCTCTTTTTTTATGCAAGTTGGGAAATGGCTTGTGCAACCAGTAGCTCATGATTTCTCTCTTCAAAGGAAAACAACTTAGGGAAGTGTTAATCTAAGCTTGGCTGCTCATATTATTTTGCAACATTTTTAGAATTAATCAACCAAGATTGTCACCAACTACACAACGAATCTGAAATATAATATCATTCATGTGTTCTCATTTTGATTTATGATCTAGTTGATATTTGAAGTCTTTCTCATTCCATCATGATTATTTTTTATGACCTCCATAACTGTAATATCTCCTCTTTGCCTCATTAGATTGAATCACTTGCATATTTGGGATTAATAATTATCTCTGATGGCAAAGAGAAATTGATGCTTTGGTGATAAACATCAAATGTAATTTTTGATGTTGAAAAGTTCATTATTTCCAAGTGTGCAAAGGACTTACTGAGGTAAAGAAATCTTGAGAGTTTATTGGTTTGTGCAATGTTTCATGGGATTGAATTTAAACGTTTGTTTTGGCTAAAATTCTCCATTGACCCATTTTCCTAGGTTTCCGAAAGATTTTTCTTGTTTCACTAAATAGCAATTGGATAGGATTGTGTTGCAAAATTTTTCACTAAATTATCAATTCTCGTAATCTTGCTTGTTCTTCATTTTAGATCTTTACCTTAGGAATATTTATATTGGGATTGATGTTGAATGGTTAACATTTCATGACTAATTATTTCCCATGGCTTACTTTCCAAGATTTCATTGAATTTTTTTTCGCTGGTGATGCTCATGATGTGTCCCATGCTACTGGGATTACCCTATCTTTCAAGATTAATTCTTCTCATAATGACTAACATAGTGCATTTTTTATTTTTCTCTTAGTTCAATGTAGTTGTTTTCTTTATTTTAATTTATACATAATTTTACTCCCTTCTCTACGTCCTTTGAAAAACATGACAATGGGATCATATTCTCATACCATTAGGTGTGAATGATACAATCATTGGTTGATTTGGATCAATAATAAAAATGACAATGAATATCTTGGTGAAAAATACCAATGCAATTTCCAAGTTTGAAAATTCGACACCTTCAAAATATTAGTTCACTAAGACCTTATCCGTAGCCATAAGCTCAAAGGGATGGATTCTTCAATTTATCCATTCTTTTGGGCATTTAAACAATATGAATTTGGTCACTATAAAATCTCAAATCTATTGGAATAAAAACTTGGTTAGATATCAATTTTATCGATCATTGCTCATCACGGCCTTGTTGATTTTGGTTTCCAGGTTATGTATTAGTCCTGAAAATATTTCTTGATGGGTCTTAGCTTGTGTGAAAAGTTTATTTAATAAAAACAATTCCCTTATCCCAATTCTTGGACCTGGAATAATGATACCTTTGTGTATATCATTCATACTATGTTGCTACACTAGATTTATTCCTTGTTGTTGGGTTCTTTTTCTTTTAATTTTTCAGACGATTTCAGTTTATTTTGATGACTGACATTTTTAGTTTTCAACTTCTCTTAGTTTTTTTTTTTTTTCATGTTTTAGATTTAGTTTTAAGAACTTTCCTTCTGCTTGTACAAATTGCTTCTATATTTTAATTTGAATGATGGTATGTTCCCTGAGATGATTTGACTTCATAGTTTTCCTTGAGGATTAATTTTAAGTTTGAGTGAGGGGCATGTCCAATTCTATTCACATACTCAAGAAATATTTTACAAGTCATGAGATGCATGGGATACTCTATTTGTTGAACATTTATAAAGTTCTTAGTTGTGGGTATGGAATGATAGTTGTGGTGGAACACATGCACTTACTTGAGCATACCATGATAATCCATAAGTATAGGAAAGTGTCTATCTCCCCTTTTCTTTGAGGTCCATCCACTTCATATTGATAAGATGGTCGATACTATGATATTTTTTGGGGAGAGTCGTGGGTTAAACTAAAATGCATAACATCTACTCAGCAAATCAAGGCAACTCTCATATCACCCCGCTTCCTTCACACCCTATGTGCATATGCATATTCATATATAAAATCTAAAAGGGTGAGCATATTTTGAAATAAAAAGGAAGTTGAAAGTATTATTAATAGTGTCGGAAGTACATCCCTAGATGGGGTGACACCTGGCCATCCATGCAATTAAGAAGGATTTTCATGCTCATTTCCTCTTGTCCCACTACAGTGTATATGGGACTGGGAGTTAATGTAGGGGCTCTCAGTGGGAGATTTCGTCTTATGGAAAATTCATTTCTCTAGTCTTTGATGATGTTAGGTTCGACACAGATGGGTATTGTCGACGCGATGGGATTCACCTCTGGATTTAGGGATTTAACTTTGTCTTGGAAAGGTATTATTCCTTTGCATCCCTCTAAGTCTCTCACCATTATTTCTCCTCCGATCTCACTCTTTCACTTTTATTTTTCTCTGGTGTGGCCCTGTCGAGTTTTGTCTCTGAATTTCCCTTGCTCTTATCACAGGCTCACCCATATTCCCATCAATGTTATGCCTCATGAGTCGGTAGACTTCGGTGTGGTCTGACTTACTATCGTTATCTCACCAACCATCATCAACCTCCCTATATTTTTGTACATGCCTCTAGTCCACCTTTACATCCCTCCTCTCCTCTGGCAGAGGTGCCATTCCTTGGCACAAACCACAATGAGGATGAGGTCTAGGGATTTTCCATCATAGAAGAGGATATTCCTCATGTTCCTCCACATGATATTATGAGGGTCCTGTCGCATCCTACAACGGAGATTAACCAGCCCGATGGGCAAAGTATGCAAGCCAATTGATCTCAGATAGGCAGTAATCTTCTAGATCAACCAACAGGTGACCAGAACATGGACAACCAAAACTCTGAGGAGCAATGTGGTTTCCTTGTAGTAGAAGAATAAGCTCCAATTTCACCTATTTAGGATAATGTAAATGAATGAGCGAGGCATCCTGACAACCCTTTACTACCAAAATAATTATCCCAACATTGGTTCTCAGAGGAGCACCTCCAATTAATATTTGAAATTCAAAGGGACGTTGCAGACCAAAAAATTTGTTAAGAAAGTATTAGTCTCAGATTGGACGCTCTTATAGAATATCTATCAAGCAATCCCACTAATCATTGATGCCCTGAATTCCACCAGACCTACATATTTTCTCCCGCTTGGCATCAGACTCAACATGGCGATGGTGGTAATGGTGCATCTTGAGTATGAACTTGATTTTTTGAATTTGTTCTTGTTTCTGTCTTTTTTGTTAGTGGACTACAACTTTTGCAGGACTAATGGCCTTTTTTGTAAAACCAATAGATACTTGGATATTCTAGCTCTAGCAGTTTGGACAATTATGAACAATTTTAACAAGACCTGTCGCTAGTTCTAGTTTCCTTTGTTGGTAGACCAGTTGTCGGGTCTCTCAGTCTATGTATGGCTTGTAGTTATTTTGAGGTAATACAAATTTTTATCTTAAAAAAAATAGTGTGGGAAGTACAAGTAAACTCGTTGGGGCTATGGACGTTTTCCGACAATGGGGATATGCTTGTATGGTACTAAGGCAACTTCATCAGGGATATGGAAACTCACTGGTAGCGAAACAATGCTAGAAAAAGAGAGATGAGGAACACACTTATGAAGATGTTTGATTGTTATAAAAGGTGAAAACCTATGGTTAAACCAAATTCAATCGGAAGTGTATAGTCAGTCAAATAATTTACCTCACTAATTGGCTCTTTGAAATGGGTGTGTTAGATTACAAGTACTAGAAATATTGGGTTATATCTTTTAGAAATTTGGCATTATTGTGGTACCCATGATTATTGGAAAATTTTCTGCAGTTTGTTGAGATTATCTTTAAAATTCAAATATGAAGTAATTACCCTTGAATTCTATTGATAGAGACAATTGGTTCTTCCAGTGTGTCACCATTTGTTGAGGCCACAACAACCCGCCTTTACTTTTGATTTTACAAGTTAAAGGAAAGGGCCCCCTACTAAAATTTGAAATCTAATGCTTAATCCTATACTACTTGATCCTAATGTTAACTCTTTATCTACCTTGAGGCAATTGGGGGTTTGTTCTTGATTGATGATTTTCTTGAATGAGTTTGTGTTTGGGGATTTTATGAATAGATAACTTAAATTCTAAACCCTCTTGCTTGGATGTTGTGCCTAATTACTTCAACTTTATGATCGCATATGTTGATCATACTCTTCAGTTTCAAACTCTTAGCATGAATCGCAATATCACTAATCCTTTCTTTAAATTTGAGAGTTGGTACATGCATCTTTCAGGATACTTATCTACAACACTCATGATTATCTTTGAACAAACCCAACACTCATTCATAATTTTGTTGAAGGAAGAAAATATAATGTGTATGGTATAATGGCAAGTGCATTCTTCCTCGCATAATTGATCTCATCTTTTTTGTGGTTGCAGGAGCAGGGTCGCAGGGTCACTTTATTTAAATGAACACTCTAACCTTGAAATGCATGTGGGGAATCCCTTCATCTTCTTCCTATTTCCTAGATTTCTTTCTATGCAATTGTTATCTATAATTTGAAGCCAACAATCAGCATTATGAACTAGGCCTTGTCTTGCCCAAACCTTAGCCAGATTTGTTTGTTATCACCATTTCATTGATGAGGACGAAACCTTGATCCTTACTAGAATCTCCTTCATTGGGAAGTAGATTCACATTTTATTATTGTTGCCCCGGCGTCCAAAGCTCGCAAGGCTATTGAATCCACCTTTCTAACAGTCTTATCCCATGTACTCATTGGATTTAATTTATCAAGAATCCTCATTCGAAGTGTTGAGTGTGCATTGCCTTAAGATTGGTCTAAATGTCGAAGGTCGAAATCCTATCGGGATCCCCTCATCAGGTTTGTCTCATCAATATGTGATATGGATTTAGGAGCGGAACAAACTTATTAACAGACTGAATATAATAAACACAGAGATATGAAGAACAACACATATATCCAGTGAAAAATATCTTATATTGAATAAATGAAATAGGTTGAAACTGTAAAACTGCAGAACTAAAACACTTGCTCGAATAGTGGTAGCTATCTTTGAGAAGAGATGTGGCTGCTACATGCATTTGTCTGAGAAAAATGATTACAATGAGGCTCTAGAGGAATTTTTAATATTACTCATGAATTCCAAAACCATAGACATCCAAAAACATAACCCTAGGAGGTGAAATGCCAAAAGTCATGTGGCCCCCTATGGGTAAGTTGGTACCTCAACTTCTTGGGGTCGTAAATTTTGCATACGACCTCTGTTTTAGGCACGTGATAGTGTAATGTTCATGACTTGGATAGTATAGGAAAAACCATATAATCCGATGTATCTACTGTAGATAATTCATTGTTACAACATATAAATGATTTTATAGATGATAAATGAGATAAAAGACTGCAAATCTTATATTATGATATCTTTGTGAGTACAATGTCGAATGTGGATGAATAAAAATGAATCACTTGGCTAGATCAAATGAAAAAATGATCTTAGTCGGAATACAATAATAAAAATAAATGATAATACCCGATAATAGATGAGCACTGTGGGATCAATGGATGAGTTGGAACTATGGCAACTCGCACGGTAACTGTTGAAAGTTCGAAAAGTTCACCCTAGTGGCTAAACCTTTCAGAATGGCCTGGAAACTGTCCCAAATGGTCTGCCCTACTCTAGATCTTAGTCCTGGTGATTGACCGGCCCCTCTGCTAGTGTGTTTGGACCTCGGATGGATCCCCCTAGGGGGATGCACACCTCTCTCACTGGACAATTTTTCCCTAGTGATTCCACCATCAGAATCAGCTGAGATGTGTCTCAAAATGATTGTCTTAACCTGCTATGAAATGGGTCAGAAGGGTTTCCATGGATCTGATCTGATGATTGCTCGGGAACCACGAATGTGTCCGCCCAAAGTGTCTCACTCCCAAGTATGGAAAGTGCACCCCGGATGATTTCTCCGTCGGAATATGATGAGGAAACAGGAAAAATATGCACCTTTCCTTCCTCTCAACTGGGTCGGAGGGGAATCTTCGAACTCTCCCTAGATGGGACAAGTTGATCCACTTAACCTCCTCAGAAGTTGTGCCCTCACCCTGAATAAGTGTGCCCTTGTTGTTGGAACCTGTGTAACTGTTGATGAAGAATTATGGAACACCTAAATGATCTTCTGAGTGGATAGGGTGTGTCTCTCAACACCGAAATTAGCCAACTGGTGTCTTCCTCCTGGAATCCACTGAACTATCTCTCCTGAGATGTGCCTCTCTCCTCAATGACAAGTCAAAATCTACATAATGATGAATTAGGTCACTAACCCTTCTCTTATAGCTACCTAAAACCCTAATTCATTGTTGAAACCCTAATTCATTGTTGACTTCTAATTTTATCTCGTATGTCCTATTTTTAGCTCAAATTGGCTTAAAATCACTTTTAACCACTTTTATCTCAATGTCACTTTCCGAACATAACACCTTTGACTAGAGTGACCTCTAGTAACCCTATTTACCCCTTTCTATCCCTGGCTATAGTCTAACGGGGTTGTTTGGACCATTAATCATCCTCTCTAAATATCTTATTTGGAAAGGGACATTACAATCCTCCCTTCCCGAAATTGCTTGTCCTCGAGCAATACCAATCCAAGGTGTTGCAACACCTGCTCGCTCTCCCAAGTAGCATCCTCTACTAGAATCCCTCTCGATCTGATCAAACACTCTATGATGACCCTGCTCCTTATTTTCTGCTCCCGGAACTTCAATACCTCCTCTGGAACCAACTCCAATTGTCCCTCCTCATCCAATGGGGGAATCTCCTCTGATGTGCTAATTAATTGTCTCACTTCCTTTTTGAGGAAAGATACGTGGAACATATTATGAATCTTTCTCCCATCTGGAATATCTATCTCATAAGAACCTCGCCTACTCAGTGCATGATCCTGTAAGGGACATAAAATCTGGGCTTGAGATTCTCAGCCCCACTCTTCTTTAGAGATAATTGTTTGTAAGATTGGAGTCTCAAGAAAACCAGATCCCCAACCTCAAAGTTGTGCTCTATCATGTGTATGTTCGCACTCATCTTATGTTGGTTTTGTGTTGTCTGTAGGTTCTCTTTCAACAACTTGAGAATCTCTTGACTCTCTATGATCCAATATTTGGCCTTGGGAGCTCTTCTCTCCCCGAAAACCAATTCTACCAAAGTGGGAGCATCATATCTGTACAATGCTTGGAAGGGTGTCATACCAATGGACATGTGGAAAGTGGTGTTGTAGCAATGCTCTCTTAAATGTAGCCACTTGACCCATGTTCTTTGTTGTCCACCTACATAGTTCCTCAAATATCCTTCAACCCACTTGTTGATGATCTCAGTCTGCCCATCTATATGAGGGTGATAGTTGGTGTTGGGTATCAGCTCTGTCCCCACCAACCTAAACAACTCTATCCAGAATGTCCTAATGAACTGACTGTCCCTGTCACTAATGATGTTCCTTGGCAACCCATGAAGTCTAAAGACCTCCCTGAAGAATAGATTGGCTACCTGAACTGTGTTGTACTATGTCAGTATGGCATAAAAGTGAGAAAAAATGGTCAACCTGTCAACCACTACATAGATATAGTCCTTAACCTGGACCTTGGGTAGGTCTGTGATGACGTTCGTCGATATACTTTCCCATTTCTACTCTGGAATGGGGAGTGGTTGAAGTAGCCCTATTGGAAGAGTATGATTTGACTTGTTCTATTGTCAAGTCACACGCTCATTGACGTGTCTCATAACGTCATGTTTGAGGCCCTTCCATGAGAACCTCTCCTTGAACTGTCTATAGGTTTTGAAAAACCTCTGATGGCCTGCTAGTGGTGAATCATGAATTGTTGTGAGGATATTCTTCTTGACCCCTGAATCTGGCACCAAGTAGACTTTGTCCTTGTATAATATGACATAGTCAATGACCCTATACCTTTCATCCAGTATCTGCCCATCCATAACCTCACAAGCGAACTTGTTCTTGGAATATTCCACTAACAAGTGGGATCTCCAATCTGTTGAAATCTCCATCAAAGAACATGTCACGGGTCTCATCGATAGTGAATCAACCACAATCTTCTTCTTCCCCTTGACATACTCTATGTCGAAATTGAATGCATGTACCTTCGTCACCCATTTCTGTTGGTTCTCACTGAGGTCCTTCTGCTCAAGGAAATACTTCAAGCTATTGTGATATGTCTTGACCACAAATTTGTTGCCCACCAAATATTGTCTGAATTTGGTCAAGGCATGCATGATTGCCATAATTTCCTTGTCATAAATGGAGTACAACATCTTGGGATGAGTGAGCTTCTTGCTCTCAAATACAATGGGGTGTCCTCCCTGCATCAAAACAACCCTGATATCCTCATCAGATGCATCACACTCTAGTACAAATGGCAAGGTGAAGTCTGGTAATGCTAACATTGGACAAGTGCCCATGACTTCCTTCATGTGATCAAAGTCTTTGTGTGACTCCTCGGTCCAGATGACAGCCCCGTGCTTGGTAAGATCTTTCATTGGTTCTCCAAGCTAGGAAAAACCCCGGACAAACCGCTTGTAATAGTTGCATAGCCCAAAGAAACTCCTCAACTCTGTCACGTTCTTGGGCGTTGTCCAATCCAGAATGGCCCTGATCTTCTCCTGGTGCACCTGTACCCCCTGTGCACTGATGATGTGGCCCAATTAAAGTAGCTATGTCATACCAAACTCACACGTGGACTCTTTGTCATATAATGACTACGCCTTTATGATGCTCAATACCTCATCCAAGTGTCTCATATAATCCTGTCATGTCTTTTTGTAGACCAAGATGTCATCAAACAAAACCAAGAATGATTTCCTCAACTGATCCCTGAATATGTGGTTCATGCAAGACTAGAATATATTTGATGCATTGGTTATCCCAAATGGCATAACTAGGAACTTGAAATGTCCAAAGTGACATTGAAATGTCATCTTCTCTATGTCCTGCTCTCAGATGCTTATCTGATGATACCCATAGCGTAGATCAATCTTTGAGAATAAAATTTCCCCATGCAATTCATCCATCAACTCGTCAATGTGTGGGATAGGATACCGGTTCTTGATGGTTTTCTTGCTCAAGGCCCGGTAATCAATGCACATCCTCATGGTGCCATCCTTTTTCAGAACTAAGACAACTGAAGAGGAAAATGGRYTRTTCCTCGGCTTGATGTGTCCCATCACTAGCAATTCCTTGATTGATTTCTATATCTCATCCTTGAACCTCCTAGGATGACGATAGGGGAGTGTGATCATAGGTTTCGCCCCCTCCTCCAACTCAATGGTGTGCTCAAACACCCTATCAAGTGGTCTCCCAACAAATTCCTGACGTTTGTAAGATATTTTTGTCGACCCTATCCTTCCAGGTATTGATAAAGAACTCTGTAGCATATGATACCTCCCAATGTTTGAATATCCTCTCCATCCTTTTGGCTGCAACTGTCTTGGGTGCTCATGTCGACATACCTCTCAGAAAAACCTTCTTCTCGTCATGGTCTTTGAACCCCATATCCAAGGTTTGGTAATTGGTGGTGATTTTTCCCAGGGTGATCATCCACTAGACTCCCAACACCACATCTGTGTCAAATAGGTCAACCACATAAAATGTGTCTATCACTGTGTAGTTTCCTAACTTTATCTCCAAGTCTGGAACTCTGTCTAAACACTCCATTGTGTGGCCATATTCTACTGCAACATTAAACCCCTCAAAATCCTCTGTCTGAAGTGCTTGTCTCGATACCAATGAAGCGTCAATGAATTTGTGTGTGGCCCCACCATCTATCAGGGTGATTTCCCATTCCCCCTTAATAGTCCCTCTGATCTTGAGAGTATCACACCTGGGAACACCAGAAAGGGTCGCTATGACTCCTCCCTTTGTCAGTTTCCACCTATTATCCCACTCAGGAGGTTGTGGAACTACCAGTGTGTGGGCTCTTACCGGTTTCGGTAGTCTACGAGGAGGTTGATCCTCTGCCTACGTTGACTCCTCCTCTGAGCTAGTGGATCCATTGTTCTTCTCCTCCTTCTCACTATCCACAATGTCTGTTCCCACCTCAATATAATGAATCTCTCCCTTACCCATGCACCTGTGGCCCAGGATCCAAGGGCCTCTACAGTTGAAGCAAAGCTTCTTCCTCATAATATATCACCTTGTCTCATCATCTAGCTTCTCCTTGTCCTTCCATTCTCTATGGAAGGGATTCATGTCTGGATCCTTCTGTGGTACGAAGGGTTTGGAAAAGGGTTTAGTCTTTATCACTGAGTCTTCCAAATCTCGAGTGCGTAGGATGGCATCCTGCAAGGTGTGAGGCATGTATGCCTTTACCCATCCTCTCAAAGGCTATGTGAGTCCCTATGTGAATAATATGATCAGCCTGGGCTCTGATATATCTGTCACTGCCACTACTACCCACTGAAACTCCATGATGAATGCCTCTGTTGTGTCAGTTTGTCTCAACTGGGCTAGATCCCTAAATTGGATCTCGAGATCCCTCCTGTCAAACATGTCCATGAGTATCTCTGTGAACTCCCTGTAGGAGGTGATGTGACTGTGACCCAACGTCACCATTCCATGATGCCACCACTCGTGTGCCTCACCCTCCAAGTGTAGGGTAGTGAAACGGATGGCCTTTGTCTCGGTCATCTGGTTGAGCTTTTAGTATGTGTCTATATTTTGTACCTAAGATCTGGCGGTGCATTTGGATGATCCGTCAAAAGAAGGTATGGTGAGTTTACCAAATTTATGGATGAAATCAATATTATGCCCCTACTGTTGTTGTCCTCCTCTTTATGGCTCTCTGGGGCGGTTCCTAAGTCTGARTCCACAATAMTCGACCAGGGTCATCTCCTKATGGAAGTCACGGCCCATGTTGCATACTCCCTCCTATACTCTACAATGTCCTCCACCTAAGTGGGTGGCCTCTATGCTATCGGTTGTTTTGATACTATTGGAGGTACCCTATAGAAACTRGGGAAAAATGTCCTGGAATCCTACTCGAAGAGGTGTATGTGCGAGTAGGAGACTGGGGTCTACTTCCTACCCCTGAGTTCCCTTGTGTTGCTTGTGGGGMTTGTGTGCCTGAGGTTCCCACTATGGCCAGCCTATCGGTCATATGCACCAAGGACTGAGTCATGGCCTACTGACTGACTACCATATTGTAGAGTACCTGCATGAAGGCTACTTCCGAGTCCATGGGGGCCTTACCACTGCCCTCTGGTCTCTCATATATGTCTCCTAACATCCTCTTTGCCTCATGCTCAACCTCTCACTCTACCCTTCTCTTTGCTTCCTTTTGTGCCTCTTCCTCTTCCTCTGAGCTGGGATGAAAAGGGGGAAAATATGATCTAGATCTTTGTCACCTACGTGCTCACGACCCCTTGGGTTCTCTGTTGCACTCATTGTCTTTAGTCACATGTTGGCAAGACTAAAGCTATGATACCATTGTAATGTTCTTGACTTGGATAGTCTAGGAAAACTCAGATAATTTGATGTATCTACTGTAGATAATTCATTGTTACAGCATATAAATGACTATATAGATGATAAATGAGACAAAAGATTGCAAATCTTATATTATGATATCTTTGTGAGTACAATAATGAATGCGACAAAATAAAAATGAATCGCTCTACTAGATCAAATGACAAAAGGATCTTACTCAGAATACAATAAGAAAAGTAAATGATAATACCCTATAATAGATGAGTACTGCAGGATCAATGGATGAGTTGGAACTATGGCAGCTCGCACGGTAATTGTTGAAAGTCTAGAAAGTTTTCCCTAGTGGTTAAACCTCTCAGAATGGCCTGGAAACTGTCCCAAATGGTGTGCCCTTCTCTAGATCTCAATCCTAGTGACTGATTGTCCCCTTTATTAATGTTTTAGGACCCTGTATGGATCCCCCGTGGGGAAATGCGCCCCTCTCTCACTGGAAAATTGTGCCCTATTGATTCCACCATCGGAATCAGTTGATATGTGTCTCAAAATGATTGTCTTGGCCTACTGTGAAATGGTTTGAAAGGGTTTCCCTGGATCTGATTTGATGATTGCTCGGGAACCCCGAATGTGTCCACCCAAAGTATTGCACTCCCAATTCTAGAAAGTGCACCCTAGATGATTCCTCCATTGGAATTTGACGAGGAACTAGGAAATAAGTGCACCTTGCCTTCCTCTCAACTAGGTCAGAGGGGAATCTATCAACTCTCCCTGGATAGGACAAGTCGATCCACTGAACCTCCTCAGAAGTTGTGCCCTCACCTTGAATAAGTGTGCCCTTCCTGTTGGAACCTGTGTAATGAAGAATGATGGAATACCTAGATTATATTCCATGTGAATAGGGTGTGTCTCTCAACACCAAAATCAGACAACTATTGTCTTCCTACTGGAATCCACTAAACTATCTCTCCTGAGATGCGCCTCTCTCCTGAATGACAAGTCAAAATCTACAAAATGATAAATTAGGTCATTGTCCCTTCTCTTATAGCTACTCGAAACCCTAATTCATTGTTGAAACCCTAATTTGTTGTTGACTTCTAATTTTAGCTCATTTGTCCTATTTTTAGCTCAAATTGGCTTAAAAGCACTTTTAACCACTTTTAGCTCAATGTCACTTTCCGAACATAACACCTTTGACTGGAGTGACCTCTAGTAACCCTGTTTACCCCTTTCTGACCATGTCTATAGTCTAACGGGGTTGTTTATACCATTAAGCCTCCTCTCTGGAGATCCTATTTATAAAGGGACATTATAGATAGCCTGTTGGAAAGGTCTTTTAGAGAACTACACATCACATCGTCAAACTCTGACTCCGTCTACAGATTGACTGTGGCGAGCCAAAAAAACACTATTTAGGGATCCAAAATGGCCCTCAAAGTACAACAAGATGTGTTGACATGAAAAAATAAGAAATAAGCCAGTTGGATTAGGTGAGAGGCCACCAGTATCCACCTGGAATATGTGTAGGGCTTCAGACAACCCCAGAAGTGTAGAACCCACAATTACAAAGAAGTACAAAAGAACATGTTGAACTAAAATTGACAAGAGGAGCTAGTTGAAATAGGTGGGAGGCCACCAATATCCACCTAGATCAATCCTCCCCCCTTAGGAAAAAATGGTCTCCATTGCATGGATTTCCCCCATCAAGTGAGGAAACTTCTGCTAGATTTGGCCTCGGGTGTGCCACTTGCCTTGGTGTAGGGGTTTCCCTGCCTTGACAACCCGATAAAGCTCAATCCTCTACTAGTGAGTTCCCTTGACTTGTGTATCCACTATCTGATCAGTGGATGCATGTTCCATGCAATTAGGGTTGAGCTATGTTGGTGTCAATTGTTCTGCAATCTCTGAGGTGTCCAATAATGGTGGAAAATATGATCGAAGGAGGTCCACATTGAACACTGGGTGCAAGCCAAGGAATGGTGGAGTGTTGAGATAAAAAGAATTGTTACCCACAGCCTTAGTGATGGTGTAAGTCCCATAGCAAAGTGGGTGGAGCTTCTTATGGGGCCCTATAATATGCTCCTTCTGCAAGTGTAACCATACCTTGTCTCCAACCTCAAACTAGTGTGGAACCCTGCATTGATCATGGCGTTGCTTGTACTTAGAATTGGATTTCTACAAAATCTCATGGACCTATTGGCGGATGTGATGAATCCGCTCAATGAATCTAGTGGCTTTGTCAGTCTCAGACTGAACATGGGAAGGTCTTCCTGTGTGGTTTCTAGGGGTAGTGAAGCATCAATGGTTGATGGGATCCAAGGGTTGGAATCCCAATCCCACCTGAAATTGGCTATGGTTGGTGGAGCTATGGAGAACCATATTGTAACTATGTTGAACATAGGGGAGACTCTCATCCCATGTATGTGGATGCTTAGAGTTGTACATGCGAAGGATGTGCACAATCATCTGATTGATGACCTCTGTTTGGCCATCTGTTTGGGGGTGGAAAGAAATGGATTTAGTGAGCTTGGTGTCCAACAGTGACAAGAGACTTGACCAAAATGTATTGAGGAACCTGTTTTCCTGGTCGGGGATGATGGTCTATGGTATCCCAAAATGGACCCACACTCATTCGAAGAATATCTTGGCAGTATCTTATACTATGATGTTCTTCTTGCAGGCTATCAGAATGGCCATCTTCGAAAACCGATCAACGACCACAAATACACAATCATTTCCTTTCTTGGTGGACAGAAATTCGGACATGTAATCCATGGAGATGGATTCCCAAGGCTTCCCAAGAGTAGGAAGAGGGGTGTATAAGCCTTGCTTCTTGATGGCTAGTTTGGCAATGGCACATGCAGTGCAAGATCTGATATACTTGTTGACATCTTACCAAAGTTTTGTCCGATAAAAATGTTTATGGAGAATGGCCACAATTTTTTCCACGCAAAAATGTATTTCCATCCAATTGTAGTGGAATTCCCAAATCATATTTGCACGCTCGCTTGCAGGAACAAAGAGATCACCTAGATGGCATAATAGTCCATCCTGGATGTGAAAATCTGTGACAATCGTGCCTGTACCCAAGAGCTGATAGCTGGTGGCGAAGTCTAGATCTTGCTGATAAAGTTGGGGCCACTCAGATGCCTCATGTCCACAGGAATGGAGCATAGTGGTGAGTGCAACCACAGGAGGTCGACCGAGGTAGTCAACAACACGATTTAAGCTCCATTTCTTATACTTCATGTTGATATGGAACTGTTGCAGGTAGGTGGACAACTTCTGATGGCGGTCATTTTGCAATTTCCCCTGTGTCTGTATGAACTACAGGGGCTTGTGATCAGTGTGGATGATCGTCTCCTTTCCCAGAATGTAATGTTTCCATTGTAGACATGCTTGTACAATGGAATACATTTCCTTGTCCTAGGTTCGGTATTTCTAGATAGTATCTGAGAGTGTCTCACTATAGTATTCCACCGGATGACTGTGTTGAGTGAGAAATGTGCTTACAACATATTCAGATGCATCAGTCTTAATCTCAAATGGTTGTTTCATATCGGGAAAGGAGAGTACTAGATCTGAGCACAAGCGATGCTTCAGATCATCGAATGCTCATTGTTGTTCCTTCCCCCACATGAAATTTTCCCTGCCACTTACCTTGGTCACTTGGATGAGGGCCCATGCAATATGGGATAATCCCAACACAAACCATCGGTAGAATTTGGCCAGTCCCAAGAAGCTCTGAAGATCGATTAGTGTGGTCGGGGTTGGCCAGTCACGGATGACTTGGATCTTAGCTGGATCATGTACCCCATGCTCATCAACAATGTAACTCAAGTATTGGACCATGTTCATGCGAAAGGATCATTTTTCCAAGTTGGCATAAAGATTTTTCTACCATGGGGTGCTCAAAACCTGTTGAATATGCTGCATGTGCTCCTCCCAAGTTCTGTTGAAGATGAGGATGCCATCCAAATATATCACCACAAAAGAGTTGGTGAAGGGTCTCAATACATCATCCATCAACCTCATGAAAGTGACTGGTGCATTTGTTAAGCCAAAGGGCATGACCAACCATTCAAAGAGACCTTCTTTAGATTTGAAGGTTTCCTTCCATACATTAGTTGGTTCGATGGGAACCTGGTGGTAGAGAGACTTTAGGTCAATCTTGTTGAAGAAATTTTCCCCCTTGAGTTGGTCAATAAGGTCATCAATCCTAGGAATTGGGTACTGGTTCCTGACTATTATTTTGTTTAATGCTCTATAATCAATGTAGAGTTGCTAGGTCCTGTCCTTTTTCTGCGCCAGTACAATCAAGCTTCCACAAGGGGTCCCGTCCTTTTTCTGCGCCAGTACAATCGAGCTTCCACAAGGGGAGGAGTTGGGTCTGATGTGCCCCTTTTGAAGAATCTCTTGGATCTGGCGCTTGATTTTGTCATTTTCCATCAGCGAGTGATGATAGACTAGTCCATTAGACAGAGGTGCATAAGGGGTCAGATCAATTGGATGCTTGACTTAGCAGTGCATTGGTACCCCAGTGGGTGAGGACAATATGTCTATGTACTCTTCCACGATCTTGTTCACTTTCTTGTGCTACAAAGAGAGGCTTTGTGTAGAGGCCACATATGTGGTGGTGACCTTTTTCTTATTGTGATAATAGATCACAAAGAAGAAAAACTTACCAGTCTGTGAAATGACCTTACTGCATTGCTTAGCAAAGATTAAAGAAATAGCGGTAGGTGGCGCTACCTCTGGTATCATGTACAATTGTCTACCCAAAGTAATAATAACACTGCGGGGTCTAGAATCAGACACTACATGATGCTT
>SNQJ01S0000976.1:150254-177457 GCA_010110895.2 Picea sitchensis
AATAGTATTATCTGAAAATATATCATAACTCATACTGTTACCCATCAAACAAACTTGGGTCCATTACCCAAACCTGGGGTCTCCAACTTCTCATGGACATAACTCTCTAACCGTGAGGAATTATGTGATGTTCCACATACCACCGAAAATGACATGACAAGCACTATCCATATAGGATATTTTCCCTGACAAATTCACTTTCCTTCATCTCATTATTCCATAATTAAGCATGGGTTCTCTTACTTCACAAAGCATCTTCCCGTGAGGGCTTTCACCATAAGGGGACCACTTTGGAGTTCATTCATATTTACTTCTTATCAACCATGACAAAACAATAATGAGTCATGTTTACATCAAACACTATTGGGTCCATTACCCAAACCTTTGTGCTATGGGTCTTTCTTCAAGGGTTGACATCAATGACAACCAACCTTAATCAACAAACAGAGGAGTCTCTCTTGTTTTATAAAGGAGAACTCGTTGAATGTAATGGGGGAATTTTTCCCATTGTGTAGACTATTTATACTCTTATTGTTGGATATATGAAGAGCATAAAATATTTTTGAACTCGTAATTGTTAGAAAATGAGTTTGAGACTACTCCACTAATGTTTTTGTTATTTAAGTTTTTATAAGTGGTGATCATATGAACTATTTTTGTGCTTAGTATTTAGATGCTTATGTTGTTGTAATTTCTAATGAGTATAGGGATGATGTTATAGGTCTCCTCTACAACTATTTGAAATGATATATGAAATATTATTGTTTTAACATATTATTTGTTGCCATGAACTATTTTTGTTGTCAAAAATATCATTTTAAGTTGTCCTTGTCTATTAGTTTTTCTCCTGCATGGGATAGATTAGAAGTAGCTACGTTAGATCAGTTTGTTTATGTTTCAGATTAGATTTAAAATTAATTAGAACTCTTTGGGGGACAATTCGTTGTCTGACCCCTTTTTCTTCTTTTAATTCTTAGTGGCAACCAGGTCCACATACTGGTCGGAAACACCATCCTAAACAAGAGTAGGTCTGATTGGGACTTTCCATTGGGTGTTCTCCCTTGCCTGCTTGACAAGATATTTGGACCCATCAACATGTTGATAATTCACATTCTGAATTGCAAAATAAACCTCAATTCATGAAATCTCCATACAATGATTGCCTCACATGTTGTTGTGCATTGATTTGTATGAGTTATAAAACATTCATTTTATGGGAATCTTGCTAACGTACTTGTGAAGGCATTATTTTAGAGGTTTGTTCTCTTAATTCATTATTGGGATCTTGTATATAGTTGCCACTAATGATGTTCCTCATTTGTGAAACTAACTTGTCATGTCAATATGGAGACATTGCCACTCTTGTTAAAAATATTGCTATGAATTCCATGCTCTAGTTGATCAACCAACATATAGGTCCTTTCAAATATTGGAACAAAGTATTCACCCCTCAAGGGCCAAATCCTTACTATAACAAGGTGTTTACTCCTAAGGCCTTGCAAATCCCTGGTTTAACAAATTATTTACCTCCTTGTTCTTTTCTCATTGTGGTGTGGCATTCTAGCCAATAAAGCTTTAAATATAGTCTCTCTATGGTTTGGGTACTTTGGTTTTGCAATTTCTTTTCTTGGCATTTTTTTGCTGTAATTCATTTATTAGTGGACACATAATCGATTTAATTTCCTATCATTGATTCCCATTCTATCTTGACATATTTGTTTGAGCTGAGGTATGTTAGGTTATAAGGTTGATTTGTTCAACATGAAATGAGGCTACCTACCCTACACATTGGCTTGTAATTAATCAATTCACATATGATCTTTTTCTAGAAATATTCTTCGATTAATCAAATTAATCCCAATCAATTTTGATGTAATCAATTTAGCAATTATTTTTAAATAATCCCTATTGTTTCGTTCAACACTATGAGGGGACAAATATTGACCAATTTTTCTCGATTATTTCTAATTATTTTTTGATTATTTCCAACTTAAAATTTTTGGGCTATAATATATGTTATATGTGTTATGTTATATGTATTGCATATTAGTTTCTAATTATGAATACAACCATGGCCGCCATTAGTTTCTTAGTTTTACATGGTAGGTTGGCTATCTTTTGAAAGATGATGCTTTTGACTTGAGTGTATGGTAAGTAATATTGCATTACAAAACTAATTGTTTACGATTTTTTGTTTCATATGCTCCTCTTTGGTCTTGCGACAATCAATGAATCAATTATAATTCTTCCTGATCATTTCCTTGTGCACCCATCTAATGTGGAATTAATTTATGATGGCTATAATGAGACTTGGTGCTACATGCCATAATTGTGCACTTAACTTATTTATTATAAAATATATTTTCACAAATTCCATATATTTGTTATTAAAAGATAAAATTAATACTTTTAGGTACAAGTCCATGTACATTAAGCACCAACTTGAAACAAACCTATAATTTAGGAAAGATTGTCTTCAACAGTTTAATAGTAAAAAATTAAAACATGTTTGTGTGAACAAGGTAAAGAAGATTATTAGTTAGTTTATCTTGTTTGCATGTTGTTTTGAAGTTACACTTCATTATTATTATTCATGATTATCACAAATATATGTATAGTTTGTAGTAAAAGACACATTTCCACTAAAGCAATTTGAGGATTTAATATCTCTCTTTGAGGAATTAACTAATAAAAAAATCCTAAAAAACTTGACTCTTTCTAGCACTTATCATATTTTGCTTATGGTAGTTTTTATAGGATTCTTCTTACAGATATTCCAGTGAAACACGTATATTTAACATCTCACCAAAGAAAATATACCTAAATGCTACTAAGTATTTTATTGTGATGCCATACCATATTAATTCATAACAATTCCACTAAAGCAAATAGATTTAACATCTCACCAAGCCTAAATGCTACTAAGTGTTTTATTGTGATGTCACATCATATAAATTCATAACAAGTTGGTTCGTGTTATATGATGATGGTTATAAGAGAGGTTTTGGTGGAAGGAAAAACAATGAATTCTTTCCATATTCAAAGAGACTATTTTGCTCTTTGTACATTGTTTCTATGTACGTCTCACTCCCAATATGTGCATAATACATATTGTTGTGATTTTTGACATATCCATAAAATAAAATAATGAATGAATTATGTTGAGTATATATTATTCTTAATGATGATTGAATTTTCAATGTTGAAATCACCGAGAACTTTGATTTGGGTCAATATATTTGGAGAAATTGGTACATAGGGAAGCAAGGTGTAACATGTTAGATGCATCAAGATTATAGTTATTATGTTGGTGATTGCATTCATATGCAACTACTTAATTTCTAGGTTGAAACATAAAGCACAAATATCTAAGTGGTAAAAAATGAAAATGTTTGATAGATCAGATATGGTATGGTATGTATAGTTATTAGAAGTAAATTTTTTTATGCAAAATAATTGATTTGTCTAAGTAATCTAAACTTTTATTTCCTTTTATCATTAAATGATTCACTATTGATAATAAGATTCGATTACAGGGCATCATATGCATGAAAAGAGGTAAAGGAAATAAACCAAAGGGGAATTTTCAAATGTGGAAAGGATAGTAAGTGTGGCTTTCATGGTTTGGAACAATGGAGATGAATTAGGAGCACATGTGTGTTTGGGGTGGGATGGGGTTGGGGGGTGGAGGAATGGTTTCCTTATCTATTCTTGCTTAGAAATTAAAAATAGTTTAGTAAAAATATACTATAGCACAAAGGGGGATTAACAAATCAATGGACAAATGATACACCAAATATGATAATAAAAAAATAAAGAATGATAGAAGCAAGATATTAATTAATGAAGTAATAACAAAGAAAAATACATCATGCAACTAGGTATGCATTAGGCATTAAAGTAAGGAAAATGTTTATGTGATAATCAACATAGATGATACAACAAAAATAATAAATCTTAGGTACAAATGGTTGTGAATACAAAACATTGTGAGTGTGTCAAATGGCATAGAATAAGAGGAGGGTATGTCAAGCAACACCTATAGGGTGAAGCACTACGAGAAATGAATATGTCGTTGAATACAAGGGGTGTAGTGTAATATGTAACCACTGACACGACATATGAGGAGGGTGTCGATTGGAACACAACAAAGACTGTGAAATGAGAAATAAGTGCATCAGGGTTGTGCCAATTGGTATGCAACTAGATCATGTGTATACCAACACTATAATTTCATAATGTCTTTAACAAGGAGATCATCAAGTGGATTGGAAAGTAGTTCTTTAGTAGGTCTTGAGGAAAATGGAAACGATACATATGGATCTACTAATGGTGACAAAACCCATTATTGATCGAGATACATAAAAATAAAGAGTGAAGGTTACATAAATTGTTCTTTCAGATAATAGTGGCCCATATGAAAATAAGAGATCTTACCCTAATAATGTGATATTGAATGGTAGTTTTAGAGTAAATATCATGATTAAAGAAACATGGGGACCATTGGAGAAATCAAAATTGTAGCCACTAGAGTTGAGAGTAAGAATGGGATATCAAACTAGAAGAGACCATTTGGGAGGATTAAAAACACGTGTGCATATTTGACAAGTTTTTTGTTTATTTTTAAGTAATTAAATCATATAGTAAATTGGTCGATTTATATGATGCTTTATTAGGAATACCATGGCTAAACAATCATATAGTAGATAGGGTTGATATGATGCTTTATTAGGAATACCATGGATAAAGGGGTCAAAGATTATGCGTTGATAGGGAATTGGCACAATCTCATTCAAATGAGAGCACATTGAGTAATGATTGATTTAATGAGTTTGGAAAATAATGAGGAGTTGCCTAGTTATAGGGAATCATATAACAACATAGAAGATAGATTGTGATGAACCCAATGTAGAATGAGTATGGCTATTGGAAAATTGCTCTACATGTAAAATAACATCTGAAAAAATATTATTCCATTGGCATACATAGGACAATGAGCTATTTCCATGTTACAAGGTAGTAGTGGAACCAAGAGAAAAACCCATAATTGAGAAACCTAATGTAAGTAGATGAGAAGGAAGACAATCCTCCACATTTTACTAAATTTATAGTTTGGGATGTAGAAATTAGGCAGTGTGCAACTATACTCGTATAAGGATTCACCCTCTTAATAGTTTAAATTAAGGTTGAATGAATAACCTCAACATATCATAATGGGAATCAAGTAGATCTCAACATCATTGGCAAGCGAAATTAATGTTGTTAAATGATACAAAGACATTCGCATGGTATTATAAGGATTCAAAATATGTTCCACCATAAATTGGAGTACACCATGAGACTGAATGATATATTAGAACTGTAAGGATACCTTATAAGATGAATCCTAAGTATGTTGAATGAGCATACCTAAAAATGGAAACCTATGTCCCCTTTTTTGTGTTTGTGTTCTTTAATGTCTATGGAATTTGAAAAATGTTCCTTGTTTAAAAAATATTATAAAAATTGGCATTAGATCGAAAAAATACATAATTCATTTTTTTTAAAGTTCAGTAAACATAAGATAAAATTTTAATTTATAATTATAGCATAATGTTTAAGTTTCTACTTTGTATTGTTTCTTTATTGTTTTTCATTTTATAACACAAGCTATTCAAATTTTAGAACAAATTTGATTTTTGTCGAACATAATCAAATTTATTCATTGGATTTGATATTCATTGAATTTTCATTTTTTTCCTTGAAATTTGACAAACATGATGATTAAGAATGAGGGAATGCATGAAGCAAGTATCCATTTTTTAAGGTTATGAAAGCCAATAAGTGTCATCTATTGTGATTTCCATAAAGGGATCTAATGTATTAGGGGTTTGTTGTGATTATTGAGAATTAAATGCAATAAGAATCAACAATCCTTTCCTTATATTGTTGACAAAATCTAATATATTGGAAGCAGTACTTCGAAGTGAGATTTGTTATATGGATTTTCTGGCAATAATAAAAGAACATAATAGATGAAAACATGCACAATATAATGTTTACTTTAGAAAATGGGATTTATGCTTAAAGTGGAATGTCATTTACATTATATAATGCACCAATCACATTCTAGAGACTAATAATGTTCATGTTTTAAGCAATGTCCACCAAAGATTTAAAACATTTATTGGATGTTTTACCAATACATGGATGATGAGAATAACATTGAGATACTTTGTATGTATGAAGATATGTAGGGAAGTTCCATTTTCCTTGAAACCATCAAATGTCAATTCCTATATCCATATGGGAAATTGTTGGGCTATATAGTATGTCAATTCCAATCAAAACTAAACCTTGATAATATTTGGGTGATTTTTGTAATGGAAGTTCCAAAGAAATCAATGTCATTCCAATTAATTAATGAATTCACCATCCCCACAACTAGACTCTAATATCTCTCCAAGATTTTGTTGGCCTTGGTCTCTCCAATTCTCTCTCTCTCTCTCTCTCTCTCTCTCTCTCTCTCTATATGATTCTATTCACTCGAATCAACCTCTTTCATGTCGATCAAGTAAACCCCATACAAGGTCTCTTAACCTATGTGCAAGAAATCCAATTGTCCAAGATTTGATTACCAAACTGTTTGAATCCCCCTAGTTTCCAGATGTTTTTTACAAAATTGGGGCTCAATATGTTTGTGCCTAGGTGGTCTACATGGTGCCAACACAACCTTTTATTTTTCCCGAAATGGGCAAGTCAAAATCTCACCCTTATGTTGTCAAAGCATGCATCCTACTTTATCAATGCACAATGTGGCATGCAGAGGGATACTTATTGTAGGTGATCCATTTGGATCACACCTCCCTGATTGGAGGATTTTGGTCCCTAAAGGTGATGAAAAATAGATGAGGAAAAAAATCAAACATTTTTCTTCTCTCATACCATTTTTGTCTCTTTAGAGATTTCTCTTTGAGTCCAATATATCAAATTTTTGGTTGTCCTCTATGAGTATCTAGAACCTTATTTTTCAATATTGCATCCTCCATAATTATTCCAATGCATTTTTTTTAAATAATTTAACTATAGGCATAACATGTTCTTCTTGTTATCCATCCAACAAGGTTGATTCATACAAATAAAAATTCTCCACAATTACCATTGAGTATATTTGCATGTATGGAGGTAGACTAAAATTATATGCATTGTTAGTAACGTGTTCAGTGATTTCGAATGGTATGTATTTCAATGACTTCAACTTCTTTGTTTCCCCTTCCATCTTGTTACACATTATTTTCGTCACCCCTATGATCATTAATGATGTACACCTATCCTTTGTCTTTAGAAGGATCAATGGCCTTGATCCCTGAAGAAGAATGAAGACACATTTTCCCAAAAAGATGAAAATTGTCTTTTCCTTTCTAAAAACCTTATAAAAAAGGATTTTCGCACCTTGCTTATTGTTAAGGGTACGACGATATTTAGTACGAAAAAAGAGAGCATCTTCTCGATTTTTCTAGAATAGAAGCTTCGAGGGTGAGGTGGAATCCAATCGGTTTGGATCTGATTCGAATCCATGTTATAGTGGGATCATCCTAACCTCCTCACCCTATCCTTTCCAGCTTATAAAAGGAGAGGAGTTCTCATGGGGAAAGCTAGTTCTTGAGTTCTTGAGTTTTGGAGCTTGGTGAGCTAGCTTGGAGTTAGAGTTTTGGAGCTTGGTGAGATAGCTTGGAGTTAGAGTTTTTGAGCTTGGTTAGTTGGTGTGAAGATATTTTGAGAATAGATAATGAGATATTAGTATAGCCAAGAGTTTGGAGTGTTTGGGCCTATGTTGGCTTTGAGTTTCACTTTGCCAAGTTGAGATTGTGAGTGAATTTCAAATCTACAGTCTCATAATTCATGGAGCAGAAGTGTGTGGGAAGAAAGGAACTTTTGGAAGGAACCCTACAACATCAAGGCACCAATTGTATTCTCCTTTTCATATTTCTAATACAGTAATATATTTATTTCCCATAAAATTGTTCTTATTTTATTGTATGATTCCTTGATGACATACATAGGTTTTGTTAAGTATACTTTGTTGCTTTCACCTCGTTGGCTTATGTATTTTTACACGTTCAGCATCCCATAAGACTTGGAATGGAGCGAGGATGATACTAGAGAGGACAAGCAGCATTTAAAAGGTATGTCATTTATCTCTTGTTAGTTAGTATGTTTGATAATTAAAACTTAGGGAAAGTTTTATATTTTGTCTTGTTTTGTTCTAGTTTTGGGGTGAAAGTAGGGAGATTTGTTTGTGTCCGCACTTATCGATTTTTCCGATAACAAAATTGGCGACCATACTGGGGAACAAATTGTTTTCCTAGTATTCTTTTTCCTTTCTTGTGTGTTTGAGTTTCTGATTTTCTAAGTCACTAGGAGATCCAATATGACTCACTGATTGTTGAATTCACTGAAAAGCTTTCATTGTTTTTAATTTTTTCATATTTTTAGTGTTCGACACACCTTTCTTTGAGATTCAATGCGACATAGTCACACTATAATACTCTCTTCCCTGCGTCGATCCGGAATTTTCACACTGTGTTGGATTGTATCCTATGTCGATATCTTGGAAAATTCATTTTTTGATAGCTTTTCCTTGTCCAGATCTGAGGTAAGTGTCTGGGGTGATTTGATTACAGACTACTTGACAACTTTGCATATGCTTTTAGCCATTATTTTCTTTGTTTTATCTTGTTTTCTTTTGAAAGATTTGGTCTCTTACTTTGAGTGACTTTCAATTACAAAGCATTGTTTTTCTTTAGAATTATTTAGTGAAAGAACTTATTTTTCTTTTGTTGAATAGTTCATGTTAAAAGAGAAAATTAGTTTGCGTTGCTTTTGTTTCAAAATGATTTGTTATCTCTTTTAGTTTCCTTATTCGAAATAAAAGTGTTAATGCTTTATTTGCATTAGTTGGGGGACGATTTTTCATTTGTGTAGCGAATTTTCATTTCTTTTCATCTTTCACGAAAGAAATGTTGCATTTAGGCATTTGGGAATTGGGTGTTATTTGTTAAAAGAAAGTTGAACCTCTTCTCCATCCCATAAGTAGGATTAATTGAAAATAAAAATACTTGCATCTCATTATTTTGCATTATTTTGGAGTCGGGTTTAAAACATCATACATTTCACTTTCTCACCCTTGAGTAAACAACAACCTTAAAATAAAGTGCTTATAAAAATTGATTGGATATTTTCTTATTTTATGGTAGAAAACCTACATTAGCTTAGGGTGTAAATCTTTGGAATAGGTTGAAAGGATAACTTTCCAAAGCTATCAAACAAACATATAATCTTGTGCTAGGAAGCGGTAAATCCACTTATTACATTTTTTGCTAGGAAGCCCTTCTCACACAAGGGTCAATCACGAGGTCGCATTAAAGACAACAGAGTTACTAACCCTGCTTTGTTGGCCCTAGTGTAGTGCTTTCGTGTATTATTGGGGGTCACTTGAGAAAACAACCATGTGTGGGCCTTCTTAAGTCAATTTCGAGATCATTTACCCTGCCCTTGTGCGTATATCAGACTGTCGATTGTCTCCCCAGGCATCATTGTTGTATTTGGTATCCTTAGTGTCCTTTCTTTAGGGTGATACACGAGGTGACAGTGAAGGGGAAAGTCTTCGTTGTACCTAGAATCGACGTTGGCCAAACTCACTTGGGCTCCTTGGAGGGTAAATCCACGTTTATTGTGTCGAAGCTTGCACCAAGGCGTAATTCCATTAAGAAGGTCGTCGACGTAAATTTTCCACCCGCTCTATTTCATCCCCTTCTTACATTGTTCCCGTGACATTGGATTTCATCACCAACTAGTGCGTTCATTGTGAGAAGGTTTTGTTTGCTTGTTTGCTTCCTATATTTTTAGTGTGTGTTGTTTGTTTTCCCTTACAGGCCTTAGGTTGGATCCATATTTATGGCATCTATACCCAAAACGACCAATGAAGAAACCCCTTTTCAAGGGGAATCTTTTGAGTTTCCTTCTTACGAAAACGTTTTTCCTCCTTACATCGCTACTTTGAGACTTCTAGGTCTCATAATTGGATTATTGGTATGGTTGTTTTCCACTCAGGTAATTCTGAATGCAAAAAGTTCTTTGGTTGTAAGAACTTCCCCCCAAGAACATCAACCTCATGTTGATCCTTCACCTTCTTCACCAGTAAGATATTCTTCGCCTTCTTCACTTGTAAGGTCTTCTTTTGTTTCATCTTCTTCGTCGAGTGAAATATTTGAAGCTAGTAACCCAGTGGATAAGAAGAAGAAGAAAAGGAAGATTAAGAAGAAGAAAAATAAGAAAGGGTCCAAACTTCCAACCACTGCCTGACATGTTGGAAAACAACCAGATACTGATAATCATGTTGGGAGTGTTGATGATGCCAAGATCACCCAAACAACTCGTAAGCCCGAGTACCCTTGCAGGCTTTGTAAGTGTAGCCATCTTCTTAAGTATCTCCATGGTCTATCCAAGGTTATAGAACCATGGTCTACATGCCCTCTCCATCCCATGTCGTTAGCCTCTGAACAAAATGTTGATGACCTCCAGTCAACTAGTTAGGATATCGTTGGGAAGAAGAAAATTAGAGTCAAGTTCTCATGTAGGTTATGCAGAGGGAGTTATCAAACTCACCTTTTCCCTCATATGGAAGAAGCCTCAAAATTACTAGAAGACATGATTGTTTCCTAGCCTCAAATTTCAGTTGCTTAACGTAGGCTTACTCTCAACCCACCTATAGTTGATGGAATGATCAATCTGGACCCTTTGTCGATCAGTCTGGTTGATCAGGTAATCAATATAGTCATGTCCTTAGTTGAACCAGTTGAAAAAGTGGTTGATCCGATCCCATCCTCGGTCGATCCCACTCTCCCACTAGAGAGTGAAACCCAAGCGGTTGATATGTTTCCATTTGTCAACCCCATTCTCCCCTTGGAGAATGAAACCCAAGTGGTTGATCTGATCCCATCATCGATCGATCCTAATCTCCCACTAGAGAGTAAACCTGATACTGCTCATTTTTTTCTCGTTGATACAGAATCTATCGTGCTAGGGGGGATTCCTCCTTCTCTCGTGGAACCCTCTCCAAGTAATGAGGCCATCATTTTTTATTGGGGTGCACTAAATTGACCTCGTATTCCTTCTCACATTCCTTTCAAGAGTACAGTATAGGTTTGTGGTCGGGGCATTCCTCAGACGTTGATAGACGACNCGTGCTAGGGGGGATTCCTCCTTCTCTCGTGGAACCCTCTCCAAGTAATGAGGCCATCATTTTGTATTGGGGTGCACTAAATTGACCTCGTATTCCTTCTCACATTCCTTTCAAGAGTACAGTATAGGTTTGTGGTCGGGGCATTCCTCAGACGTTGATAGACGACAATGTGTCTATTATTATTTTGTCTTTTATTGCTTGGAAATATTTGGGTTGTCCTCAACTTGTTCTGGTTAACCAGAATATGTTATCTTTTAACACGAGAACTAGTCACCCTTTAGGGACCTGTTGATGGGTCCTAAATCCCTTTAATTCAATAGCAGGAACCAAACCCGCCACCGAGGACCAATTAGACTCTGTAGAATTTAATAGTGTAATGGTTCTCCATATCTTGCGATTCGGCCAATTAATCGATGGGTTGTAAATTTTCTTGCGAAGGCGTCTCTTTCAGTTTGGAATTTCTCTTTTTGTGTTTTTCTCTTGGGTGGGACCGATATAAGATGGAAGCTAGTATAAACCAACTTGGAAACAAAATGCAAAAAGGTTCTAAATACTGGAGAAGAGGTTGAGCTTGGGATAACTCGTTGCTCAAGCATGCAGACAACGATCGTCTACCATAGGCCTAGTACTAATACGTTAACCGTGTGAGTAATCCGATTTCTAACTAAGATACTAATTAGCAGAAGAAAACAGACATGTGATAAAATAGCGGCAAGTAAAATAATTCACTTAACTCTAATCATCCATCACATAATAACACAACAATTCATCTTCATCATTAAAGAAAATAACTGTAAAACATTGCATCAGATAACTTATCAATAGATTTAATAACTCTTACTTGTTACAGCATACATTCATGAGACAATATAGGAAATAGTTCTTCTCCACATCCAATCATACACGCATTTGATGAAAACACAACTTTGTCTTTGGTCCAGAAGGAATTCTCAATTAAAGGTAGCTCCAAAATAATTCTTAACAAAACCATAAATGAGAGTTTCTTGCAGCAACCATCGACCTCTAACGAATCGGTCGATCCTCTTATTTATAATATAAAAATAACTAAAAATAACAGCTAAAGTGCATATGCGTAAAACAAAATTCACCACGTGGCGTTATCTCCTAACAATTTTCTAACAGTCATCTCAAAATATCACTTAAAAGGGTGACTCTTCTCATACTCCGACCAATTGATGAACAACGCCTCAGAGGTGTTGGCGTATGGGAATTTGTGTTGTTCCATCGAGGTCGCGTAAATCTATCTTATCTCTATCGCATGTGACCGATACTTCATCAGACTGGTACCTAACCGCTGCATCATAGCCCAAGCTTTGATCGGGTGTTCCATGAATTGTCGTACCTGACCTAACACTGTGTCTGTCACCTTTGCCAATATTTTAGCCCATTATGCATCTTGCTTAGTGTGTGATTCGACTATGTCGCGCAAGTCGACAAATTCATCAGGTGTGCCGAACTCGGGAAGTCTGGTATCTTTCATCACCCGATTGATCTTAATCCAGTGTTTCTCTCACTTGGCCCATTTTTATTGAATTTCTCGGTGTGGTTCCCGAGACATTTTCACCCAATACTCGGCAGATTTCTTTATGCGATCAAGACTGCTTTTGTTCAACACCCGAATGTCGTGTTCTTCATTATCTCATCCCTGTTGCACTGCACCAACGTAGTCGACTCTCTCCACGACTTGTTGTGCTTTTTCATACCACCGCTCCATATCCTTGCACATCGTGAGTGCCATGAGAGTATCTTCCTAGAGCTCGACTATCCATTTAGTGAATAGGTGTCGCTTGGCTATGAACTTGCTATAGGCCTCCTTGAATTCGCTCCTTAGGTACACTGTGGCCTATGTGGTGTCCTGATAGTACTTATCCAAGTGGGGCAAATGTTCTAGTTCTTTCAGGGCAGAGGCCAACTCCTTTTCATCTCTTTTAGCTTTGTCCAGGGTGTCATATGTAAATGCCATCCCTATGCCAATGAGTTTAGATGTATTAGCATGTTTTGTGTTGATCAAATGTTCCTCGATAGTGATGAGGATGGAGCGATCTAAAGTGATCCTCCTCTCCTTGGTGGTCCTTTGGACAATATCCTTCTTCCTTCAATCATAAGCTATAGCATGTATATCGGCTACCTCATCCACAGGTTCAGGAATCCGCTAATCCCCCCATGTGAGTGTATTTCCCAAACTCTCGATGGTATATACTTGTTCAAGATCAGGTTCTTGAACTTCCTCGTTATGCTCCGAAGGCCCGGCTTATGTTTGTCGCTCATAGGGGGTTTGAGTACCGATTGAAATAAATGCGTTGGTAATATACTCGATACTTACTTTTTTATCGGTCGTTGAAACGTCGATTTCCTGCTGCGGTGCTCCTTTATCTAGCTCATCCGACCCCGGTTGGTTTTTCGGACTGTTCACTTGAGATTCTGGCGCCTCCGGCATTTTTGTGTCTTGGACACCCTCAACTTCCTTTTCTTTCTGCGGGACCTCCAGGATTTGGACCTCGGGAACAGGAGAAGATGTCTTCTTCGGTCCCTTTTCTTCTTCGATGTGCACAAGGGTCCAAAGAGATCCTTCTGGGCTTTCATCATCGTCATATATCTGTATAAACTCGCTCAAGGGGTTTGATGCGCTTGTTTCCACTGATACCCGGATTGTTTATGGCTGAGTCGCCACACCTGTCGGTGATCCAACTGGTGGCATTGTGAATTCAAGGTCATCCAACTCAGCAATTTCATCAATATCTATAAATTCAAGGCTGCTTGTACCCACCTGGCTTCTATCTGGGTTATCGGCAAGGGATCATGTCATTTTGGATAGGTCTGGGTCATCTTGTAGCTGATCAAGCACCCGCTACACCCGTTCTAACATGAGAAGTCCCCTTTCCCATGCGTCCTATGCCAAATGAATATCTCTGCCTTGCATTGGGTCTATCAAGGGGGATTGTGTTGCTTCGGCTGCTTCGGACGCTATCCTTTCTTCTCTTTCCCTTAGGTCTCGTTGAGTCGATTGTTCCAGGGTTGTCGCTTGTTCATCCAATCTCATGGCCTTGAACCTGGTCATCTTAGGATCAGCCATCATTGCCACCACCTCATCCCAGTCTTGAGCATTTTCAGTGACGAACTCATCTTCAAATTTGTCATGGGCATAGGGCCAGCATGATGATACTTGTGATGCGTGCTTCAAGACTAGACCCTTTAGGTCATGTTTGCAAAAGCGTCAAGTCTAGAATCGAAACTCTAATTGACTCAGTCCTTCCTGCTTGACTTGACCGATGTCTTTTATTGTGTAGAAACCTATATGGAATCCATAAGGCATGAACGCATGCTTCTTATCTTTTACCAGAGTGGCATTGTAACCTTGCAGGATGGTCTGGTAATATATTTCCCATGTTACTAGTCGATCAGGAACATACATAGGTAAAAGGTGTGGTGCTTCGGTGGCTCCGAAAACCCCGATGTAGGTATCGCCCTCATCCAGGTACTAGTGATCTACCTTTCATATCATCTTTTTGGCCACAATCAACAGTCTTGGGCTCTCTTTCTTGAAAAGCAAAAAATGAATATGCGCGATGAATTGATCGCAGATGAGGGAATAGGATTTCTTGTACCTGTTCTCCCATAAGACGTCAAATATATGTGGAATAGGAGTTCTGAGGCGTGCCATCTCAAGTTCATTCCGGCAAAGACATTTCTGGCACAGATGTCGTCCAATAAATACGAATCCATTTAGAAGGATGGAGTATCTCCTTCTTTTGGCATCTGAGCCTGTTGAATGCAAATGCTCAACTACTTGGAAATGATGGCACCCGAGTTATAGCCTCTCCCAGAAATGGCTACCGTGTAAGATAGAGGCATCCATGGCTCTGAAAACCTGAAAATTTTTATCTCCCCATACAACTGGCAGATGAGGACCATCAGATAGATATACGGCTCCCTTAAGTTGGTCATCGGGTACCAGTTAGAGGTCTGATTGGTGTATTTTTTATCCTCTCTCCACCACGAGGCCATTACCCGGCTGGTGTTGTGTTTCTCGTAGAATATTACAACAAAATCGGTGTTCAGTCACTCATCCGGGTCTCTGAGCTTGTAGTAATTATTCACCTCCACTGGAAGGAAGACCCCGACACACTCACCATTGTCATTATTAATCAAACATATTTGTGTGTCAATGTGGTGGATAATCCACTTCAGGAGTTCTATGCAGGGGAATATTGGAGTTATTCTCTCTACCATGTGCAGGTACAATCTTCGGATATTATGAAAAAATTCATCATCAAGATTTCTCATATCGTGGTCATTGTGCAGGGTATATTCGGGGAATTCTTCCAGCTTGATATTCTGGAAGAGTTCTCCCCGGTGCAGGAGTATTGTCTTGGTCCCTATTCTTGCCTCTATGTCTCCAAAGGCTGAGGGCTGAGTGAAAATCTTATTGGTGGATGTCCTAATGACTGGTTCTAGTCTTGGGGAAAATTCCAATTGTTTCATGACCATTGGCGAAGAGCCTTCTCCCACCTTTGGTTCCTTTTACTTCGACTCCCTCGACAATCGCCTAGTGTTCGAATTTCTTGGAGACATCATTCCTACAACCGAAATCAATCCTTTAGGCGTGCGTACAGAGCAACATCTGATAAAAATGTATGAAGTCAAGCATAAAAAAGTCCACAGACTGGTACATACCTGTAATGCTTGCAAAACCTGTTGTTTAATACTCACGGGATCTTGGAAGATTTTTCCGAATTGCTTGGCTTGATCCTCTGTGTGATCTAAACTTCTTCGCGCATGATGATCTTGTTCACGAACAGCTCAAAAGAATTTAAACGGGGAAGAACCTATCATGTTGCTTCAACCAATTAATTCGAGTTATGAGTGAAAATCAAATGAAATATGTCGTTGACTCTCTGTAGTTCAATTCATCGTGGGTTGACGGTGGAGGCGCGTATGGTGATGTGTTGTATCGGTAAATTCAAACAGTCCTTTTGACTCACGCATGAATTAGCAACTAATGTGATATTTGGAATTAATTAGTCCCTTAAATGCGTCGAATATAAATGTATCTAACACTAAAATGTCCCATCGTGTCGCTTTCCTAGTGGGAAGGTTGGGGATCAGCAATGGATGTTTTCGTTGATATTTTTTGTAAAAAAACCTCCAGCATTGATCGATTTCATCATACGGTGCTAATGTGGTACTAAAGACCAGTGACTTAGCTCACAAGTATTGGTCGGACTTGAGACTTTATTCAAGTTATGCGCTCTAAACTAAACCTGGGATTGTCGATGCCAAAAAGGTATCGGGGATCGGCATTCGGGAAAAACTTATTATGTTTTCTACGGACTTACTTTCTTAAAAACCTGTCGATGTCGAAATGCTTCGGGGATCGGTTATCGGCGATATCCTCAGGTAATGCTTGCCGCGAAAGAAATATTCATTTTTCCAATGCCGATGGAAATCGATGCTCGGCGACTACAATTTTCTCGAGTGATTTTCTTCCATCTTTAATTCTTCCCGATGCCAAATTTTTTGAGAGCATCGAGGAAATGTTTTGGTTGTCGATTCTTTATTTAAATGTTTGTCTTTTAAGTTATGGGTTTTCACATGTTCAAGCAAACTTTGAGAGACTTAAATGAGAGTCAAAAAATGATAATCGAAGGCAAAAAATTTCACAATGAATTCGAATTAGACAGCGTAAAAGATCAAGCGGTACCCAAAAAGTAAAATTTGACATAGACCTTTTCAGGTGTGTTGAGTGTGTTGTAGGAAAATCTCTCTGTGGACAGGTAGATTGCCTTAAAGAGCTAGACTCTTAACTCTAAGACAGAAAGTGATTAACGTGGACACTGACTTCCTTTCAAATCTATACAAACTAATGCACGAGGAGGAAGGAGAAAAGAAGTACCTTTTTATCAACGTTTGTCCCTGCACGCTCCGAGTTGAGCTCCAATCTTTCGCTCCTCGATAAGCCCTATAGACAAACAAAGTACGACCACTTCCTACTCTATCCAGATTAGTTTGAAATAGGTCTATCTACTAAAGAGACTAATTCATGTGAGATTAAACACGAATTAGAAAGAAACAGGCCAAGCAAATTATATTAATGAGGAAAAAACATTGCTTACATCCATAGATGGATTGCAACAGTTTCGTCAAGTCCTCCTTGTCTAACCCTTGCTCAAAAGATCCATGATCCGAATGATGATAGCTTCAATGACTTCTCCCTATGAGATCATAGGTCCCTTGCTTCCAAATTATCTATGTTCCAACACCACTTATGAGATCATAAGTTTGGTGTGATTCTCCTTTTCCAGTCCCCTTTCAACATTAGAAAGCTTGCTTATATAGCCTTGGAGAGGCTCTAACCACTTGAGATATCCTTGGGAAAGTTGAGGATTTGCCTCCTTCAGTTGAGGATCTTCCCTAAGATCATGGCTGGACTAGGGATTTGAATCCAATTGCCTTCCAAGAATGAAAGGATCCTTCCCCCATTCATCTCAACAACTTAACTACAACCCAGAATAGGTAGCGCTCCCTCAAAAGGACCATCAGAGCGTTGTAGCGCTCCCTAGTAGGCTTTAGGGGGCGCCAACGCTTTCAAAATCCATAGCGCTCCCTCAAAAGGGCCAGAGGAGCTTTATAACACTCCCAAATAGTGTAAGGGGGAGCGTCGGCGCTCCCAGAAGAGGTATAGGGGAGCGCTCTCCTCTAAAACTCAGTTTTTGAGGTGCTTTCAGATGGAAAAAGGTTTGCAAGCCTGCTAACTCATTTCTCCTCTTCCAAATCAAATGTTTGAGGTGTTTCAAGTGTCATTCTCATCTTGTTATAGGCACGACATAGGCATCATGGAAGTATGCTTCCCTAACACTTGCGACACTTATGAGCAACATGCGACACTTGCGACTTTGTGAGAAAAATGCGACAGTTGCAACCTTTGTAATGACGACACTTGTGACACTATCAAAGTGAGTAATTTTTATGTGTAACAGAGTGATCAATGGGAACCTTCCTTAGTTTCTCGTAACTTTGGGAGGGAAAACTGTCTTTATTGAAGTTATGGTAGTCAAAGACCCTTTAGATTTCGATTTACTCCTTGGGAGAGATTATGTTTATGCCTTGAAAGATATCATGTCCACTCTTTTTCGTGTGATATATTTCCCTCATGATAGAATACTTGTGACTATTGATCAATTTTTGTTTGTTGGCCCTAACTTGAACATCAACTCAATGACCTCCCTAACCGGCTCTTATATGCAAACGGTATTGCCCCTGCCACAAGTCAATTATGTGTCATTGTTCATGTGCCTTCAGTTGTCGATGAATATGAGCCTCTCATTGTAAGCTCAGTCTGTTAAAAATTATATCTGGTAGTTGACATGGAAATCTCTTCGATAGGGTTATCAAAGCCTAGTCTCCTTACCCCTATCATGGCCCTCAACATGTGTTCCTTCCAGAGTGTGTTTCTTCCGTTAAGTGAATATCTCTTGGAATCCATGACCGAGTTTTGTTCCTTGACATGGTGTCCTTCCAGAGCATTGTCCTATTGGAATCCATGATCAAGAAGAGGAGTTTTGAGCATGGTTTTCTGATTTCAAGATCATTAAAAAATGAAACCATATTTGAGCATGGTTATCTGATTTCAAGCTCATTAAAAAATGAAACCAGCTTTGAGCATAGTTTTTCTAGTTTCAAGCTCATTAAAAAATGAAACCATCTTTGAGCATGGTTTTTTTATTTCAAGCTCGTTAAAAAATGAAACCGGTTGCTAGGATAGTTTTGCGTCTCTGTGGAAACCTCGTTAAATAATGAAATGGAGCTTACGGGGATAGTTTTGTGGTCTCTGTGGCAACCTCATTAAAAAATAAAACAAAGGTTACAAGCATAGTTCTTCTCTTGTGTCAATCTCATTAAAAAATAAAACACGTCATCTCAAGCATAGTTCTTATTTATGTGTCAAGCTCATTAAAAAATGAAACAGAGGTCTGGGGATTAAACTTGGATTCTCGAGCATATTTTTTCCTTCTCTATGGAAAGCTCGTTAAAAAATAAAATAGATTTCCCCCCTCTTCGATTAAGTCAAGTACTTTGTTACGTATAGTATTTGAAGCTTCATTTCATCTGCATGTGTCATTGGACTAAAACAATCTTGGGGGGGAATGCTTACAGCCTCTAGACTTCATGATGAAGTTAAGCCAGTAGCTTCTTAAGCTAGGGGAAAAGAACCAACCATCTTTGGATAATGCGTTGGGAAGTCGCAAGCACAGTTTTATCTGGTTCAAGCTTGTGTAAAAATGAAATCACCTACCTTAAGCATAGTTTCCTCTGGTTCAAGATTGTGTAAAAATGAAACCAGATCCAAGCATAGTTTTGTTTAGTTTTAAGCTTGTGTAAAAATAAAATATATCCCAAGAATATTTTTGTTTTGTTTTGTTTTAAGATTGCATAAAAATGAAAACCATCATGAGCTTGGTATTTATTCTTTCTCGTGCTTGTGAATACCTCAGAATGTAATCGAGTATACTTTTATCACTTTTTTGGACTCGTAAAGGTTATACGAAAAATGAACCCCCTGGAGTTCCCTTTAAGTTCTTTTCAGAATCTCTAAACATGAAAAKATTGTCGAGSGATCTTGTTCTTTTCAYGCTCGTTAAAGTATTTTAAGAAAATGTTTGTTGAGCAGTATTTTATCTCTTTTTCGTTCTCATCATACTACTTTATGAAAAATGAACAATATAATAAAGCATGATTAGAAAAATTTATGGAGTCCTCTTTAAGTTCTTTTCAAACTCCATAAATATGAAAAGACCACTGAGTTTTCTTTCTTTGGACACGTAAAACAAACATTGAAAGGCCCATATGGGACAGAACGAATCCTTCCTAGGGTTCATTAAACATACTCCGAGGGACTCATCTGAAGGATGAGCTTACATTTCAAGCATATGTTATCTTCCTCAAGCTTATGTAAAAATAAAGAGGTACTCGCCAAAAATGGTAGGGGGAAATTGGGAAAGAAATATGTTTAAACCTGTATTCTATGGAAGTAAGTCGCTCTTGAACATGACACCCTTTGACTCGCTTTGTGTTACGGTTGGAAAAATCTTCTTGTCTCTTGATCATACTCTTTTATAAGATTACAATTTGGTCTGTAATCCTTTTGTTGAGTGAGCATTGCCAAGACAGTTGTCACGTCGTCAATATGTTCAAAGAGAATTTCAACCCAGAAAGCCTTCTATTGCATCGACCATTTTTGCATTAAATAATCCTTCTATTGCATCGGCCATTTCTTCATTCTTTAAGCCTTCTATTGTGTTGTCCATCTCTGATTCAGTCATGAATTTCTTGTTACTCTGATCTACTTCAAATCTTTTTACATGTTTCGTGTCATTGATGGGGGGATACGTTAAGGCCCTCCTGTGACGAGTATTTTATGTCGACTTCAACTCATTATCCAGGAATTAGACTTAGAAACTTATTGGTACCTTGGAACTTGCATGCCTCAATGGAAAGTTTCCTCGCTTTCGACAATGGGTTTTCATTATTGACCTCGGATCAGGAGATTTCACCGAGTGTTCGACTTCAACTCACAAATTTGCACCCGTTGGATTGTACTATTGTACCTTGGGATTCATTGACATTAATGGTAATTTCCCTCGTGCTTGTTAACGGTATACACTAATGATCGGTAATCAAGTGGTTTATACCATGTTCAACTTCAACACATGGTTAGATTTGTACTATAGAGTGGTGGAGAGGAAGGCCCTGGATCTTTTCTGACAGATTCAGGTTGTGTTGGAGTATATTCATATTGTACTGTTGCATAGATCCACAGTGTATGTATCATAGCTATGTTCAAATTTGAGTCTTTAACACATAGATCCACAGTGTATTTTTGGTGGCTATGTTCATATTTGAGTCATAACGGCATGGATCCACAGTGTATGTTTGGTGGACATGACATGTCTTACTTGAAATGGATCTTTTCATGTTGACATTTATGTTTTGAGTCACTTGTAATATGAGTATGGGAATTCCTACCTTAGTGATGATATATTATTGTACTGTATTTCCTTGTTTGTTGGCAGGTTTCTGACCGACGTGTTCCTTGTTCCCAACACACACTCGACAAAGTATTTCGGCTATCACTATGTTCTAACTTCTTACAATGGGGGGCTTATTTTTACATATTAATTTCATCACCCCTATGACCATTAATTATGTACACCTATCCTTTGTCTTTAGAAGGATCAATGGCCTTAATCCCTAAAGAAGAATGAAGACACATTTTCCCAGAAAGATGAAAATTATCTTTTCCTTTGTAAAAACCTTATAAAAAGGATCATCGCACCTTGCTCAGTGTTAAGGGTGCAACAATTTAGGATTGACGCAAGTTCCACCATACTGTCCTGCAACGTTTTCGCAGTTTGCTCAGTATTAAGGGTGTGACGATCTTCTATATGAATAAAAAGAGCATCTTCTCGACGTTTCTAGAATAGAAGCTTCGAGGGTGAGGTGGCCTTCGATCGGTTTGGATATGAGTCATATCCATGTTCTAGTGGGATCATCCTAACCTCCTCACCCTATCATTTTCATCTTATAAAAGGGGAGGAGTTCTCATGGAGAAAGCTAGTTCTTGAGTTTTGGAGCTTGGTGAGCTAGCTTGGAGTTAGATTTTTTGAGCTTGGTTAGTTGGTGTGAATAGTTTTCTAGAATAGCTAATGAGATATCAATCTAGCCAATAATTTGGAGTGTTTGGGCCTATGTTGGCTTTGAGTTTCACTTTTCCAAGTTGATATTGTGAGTGACTTTCAAATCTACAGTCTCAGAATTCGTGGAGAAGAAGTGTGTGGGAAGCAAGGAACTGTTGGAAGGGACCCTACAACATCAAGGAATCGGTTGTATTATCCTTTTCATATTTCTAATACAGTAATACATTTCTTTCCCATAAAATTGTTCTTATTTTATTGTATGATTCCTTGATGGCATACATAGGTTTTGTTAAGTATACTTTGTTTCTTTCACTTCGTTGGCTTATGTATTTTTATAGGTTCATCATCCCATAAGCCTTGGAACGAAGCGAGGATGAAACTAGCAAGGACAAACGACATTTAAAAGGTATTTCATTTATCTCTTGTTAGTTAGTATGCTTGATAATTAAAACTTAGGGAAAGTTTTATATTCTGTCTTGTTTTGTTCTAGTTTCGGAGTGAAACTAGGGAGATCTGTTTGTGTCTGCACTTACCGATTTGTCTGATAACACATCCCCTCTTCACCAAGATAAAGGAAAAATGTGTACCCAACATATAATTTTTTACCAATTCTATGTTGTTCATGGTGAAGTTTATACTTTGACTCGTAATCCAATGGGCGAGTCAAAATATTCCAATGGCACTTAAATTGGATTTCAATTAAAATCAACAATATGACTTGTGTGATTACTTTGGCCTAGATTCCTTTCTTTATTAAGCATCCAACAGAATAAGTATTAGAAAATCATACACAAACCATTCATATGCATGGCAACAACTTTAATTAAGGAGAACCCTCATGGTGTAGAAACTCCAATTTTTTCTTTAGTCTAAACTAATTCGATTAGCAAGTTTTTAAAATTTTTAATTTGCATCACTTCTAGTATTCCACATCCATAGGGATGGGAATACAAATGACTTACACTTATAATGTTCCAGAGAATTCGCTTGGTTGCCAATTGTTTCTCACATGAGAATCTATCCTTCTTGCTTGGACATTTGGCTCATAGAGCGATGTTCATGATGTCTAATAGTGCCAGCAACTGAATCCTAGGCTTCATTTTTACAAGATTCTTCTTCTCCACAAAAAACTCTCAGTTGGTCATGATCCTTCTATTGAATTCCAAGGTTTGATTGTTCAATATCTAACTTAGATTATGGGTTCTTCTGTTGGATTCTTCCCAGATTTTCCACATACTCAACATTAAACAAAATATTACTGGTTTGGATTCCATGATTTTGTCTCAACTTTGTCTACTACCAAACTTAGTGAATTGTGCAATGATTTTATAACATCTCTATCCCCCAACCTATGCCAACCGCACAATGATTATTCAACATTCTCCCTAGGAAACCCTTGAGATATCACAATCCATGTTATGGCGCATCTTTAAGAGCTACTTACCATTTTTTCTCTTCTCTCCCCATTATTTAAATAATTTATTTACCTTACATAGGTTTTTTTATGCTAAATGCTCAACAAAAAAAATTGGTTCAATGGTTATTGTTGATGTTTCATGCAAATAGTGTGCATGTGTTGTGTTGAATATAGCCAACACTTTCCCACTTCTTCATTTTATTGAGATAAAATTTGTGTTCTCAAAGAAACCATTAGGATCAGACAATTCCATGCTAGTCAACTAAGAATCCCACTAGACTTAGTCCTTAGTTGTCGAACTACTAGATCATACTTCATCAACATCCTATCAATAAAACTTCTTGAACCTACTAGTGTTTTGTTGACATTCTCCATCAAAATTCATCCATTGTTGTTGTTCACCAACAACCAATGCTCTTTTGAGTTGATGTAATGGCCCAAATTCTACTATATTACGTGAAATCAATAAAGTGGATACAAAACACATAATAATTTATACCCATAAAATGATACAAGTAAGAAAATCATTTTTGTTAATTGCATAATTCACATGACATAAGAGTGGCGAGGAGCTTACCATGGTATGAAAAACACAATTATTTACAACATGTGAGTGTAGAACACAAGTGCTCCATACTTGGATCCCGTTGACCGCAACAAAGTGTAGGTGATGACTCTCCTCCCAACCAACCCCTTAGTCATCATGACTGAGAGCCCCCGAGCCATCAATCAACTACTTATGCCAGCTTCCAAGACTTTCCCTCAAATTTCACAAGCCAAAGATGTCAAATTTTATTCTCCACCTTCATTATATAGAATTATTCGTACCCATCCATGCAAGAAGTTCCATGCATGAGTTACACTTGTCACTAAGTAATTAATCATCCAGTTTTTAGCCTTTTCCTAATTTATCTTTCTAGAAATTTGTATTTTCTTAATTTTACCCTTTTATTCTATTAATAAATAAGTAATTCATTTACTTGTTTATTTTAATCTTTGACTTTTTTATTATTTATTTTTATTTTTATTTTTATACCATTTAAATATTTATTTATTTATTATTATTTCAGAGAAGCTAGTGGATTTTTATTCATTAAAAAGGGTGTGGTTGAAACCACTTAGTACAAAAAAGAGAGCCAGATTGCATAACAAAATTCCATCTATGTCAAAGCTTCTATCAACCATAATTTTGTTCTTCTACTATGTCTTAGTCAATGACTAATACTACTACTATGATGAACTGTATATATTCATTAATATATATTGTTAATACAAATTGTAAAAAAAAACATACTCAGGGATTTGGAGCTGGATCCTTCCCACTGTGATTTCCTATCTTGTCCATTTCCTCAGAAATCTCCATAGGGGCAATTGAATCCAGAATATGTGCCATATATGAAGTTGCCATGCCACCATTACTCTCACCAGGGAGTGAATTCCCATGATATGCGTCCCTCTGAGCCATCTCGATCTGTAGTGATTCTATTTGGATTCCCAAATAGTCCACTTCATCCTGAAGTTGACCTACCATAACTTTATGCTGAACCAAGGTGTCTAATGAAAACGAAACAGTTGAGTTGAGTGAACTAACCCAAATAAACAAAAGTTGTCTTTCCTCAAAATTGTTTGCCGCCATTTCCTCATAGTGATTCCAATCATTTTCTCAAGAATCCATTGTGCTCCAATTTCCCAGAATAACCAACAATTGAGCACATAGGAAACTTAAGGATGAAAATACAGGCCCCACTTTTGCGCGAGCAAAGAAATCCCCAAAACTACCAATGTCTACTAGAAATAAAGCACCGGAATTAGCCACAAGAGTGGGGAATTTAAGAACGCAGAAAGAAGGAGTGACCCTCAATATCATGAAATACACAATGGAAGCAGTTGAGAGTCCTCTATCAAGCAATAATGATCCAGAAAAAGAGCACACCATGTAGACCACCAATCTATTCTCCAAGAGGCCAAGAATAAATATGCCCGACGAGACTTCCTCCTCTCCATTAATAACAAGAAAAACATTTCTTGGATGGTTAACATAATCAACGCATACCTTCAAATCCTTCTACAGATAGTGTCCCACAGGTTGGCCATGCAAATTAAAAGGATTGTTGACGACACCTCCCAAGTTTTCCATTATATGTTGTATTATCCCCTCTGCACCATGTTTATCCGTAATGACTATGCTCCTTTCTTGAATCGAATTCATTGAATTGGGAACAAAGATGTACCATGAGCATACTTCCTAATACACTTAACCATATTTTTCAAACCAGTGTCTTTTGGAGAACATCTTGATACAAAATATCTAATTGTATTTTTGAAATCCCCTACTATATTCAAATTGGAAATTTGTCTTTGCTTTACCAACTATACCCCTTGGTATACTGCATAGGATTTGGCCTTGTTATTAGAGGTGATACCAATATTCCAATAAAAATCCAATTCCCGATTTCTCCTAGGGTTATAAAGTACCCCTCCCTGATGCTAAACGCGCCACCCAGGGCACGTCATCTCCCTCAGGACCTCTTCTTCCCTTGCCCTGAAGAACAACAAGGTTCTTCTAATTACCTATCGGGAATTCTATACCCACAGTTATCTTCGCACAATCCCCCTTCTTTGACTTATCGGGAAATAGGAACTCGTGACTTCGTGAGTTCAAAGTCGAGTTCTGGGCTATCGAAACTTTCTCTTTCTCCGCTATCGAAACTTCACCCTATCGCGACTTCGCTAGTCGCGACACCAACCCCTCAGGTTTCCAAATCCCGATGTCCGATGTGCCGAGATGTTGAAACTCGTGATCTCGCTCCCTCGCGACTTCGCTTCCCGCGAGGTCGAATAACTTCTACGCCGACTCTCGGTGTACGGTTTCAAGAGTTGATCTGACGGTCCTCGTGACTCAGATCGACGGCTCCTGCCCTCCTGAGCTTCGAACCTCTTCCACACCTGCACTATAGCCTCTTTTCACCTCTGCAAGATCCAACGGCCCTGGGAGCCTCGTGAAATCTCCTCGGAGAAATTCGTCCGTCCGGTTCTTCCTTATACAATCTGCGAAATGACAAACCGTTCTTCCACAGAACTCGTCACCCTGCGTGCAAACCTGTGGCGTTCCTTGCAACTTTCAAAGCACAACTTTGTCTATACCGTCCTTTGACAAACTCGAAGGCCTATCCTTCCTGAGATTTTCTCACAACTTTCGAGTCCCTTTACAAAACTCTTGCACGCACTCCTTGCGGCAAGTCTTCAACAATGTCCAAGTGTTGAAGCTTCGACTCTGCTTTCACCTGCAGCAGAAATATTAATTCTCTTTGCTCAGAATCGCAACTCTGAGACTTCGTCCAGCCTGTGCACGCCTTGCATGGCTCCGGTGCCCAATCTGCACTTATGGAAACTTCGAACAAAAGTTATCTCTAATTGAACCTTTCTGTCAACGCACTCCTTGCGGACGATTCAACTGCACTCCTTGCAGGAATCCTCTGGTTCAAGATAGAGAAACAATTGAAACTAATTCCCTCTTCCTTTCAGAATTCAATTCAACCATGAAATCACATACACAACATATAAAAGAAAATGTATGACAGGAATCAAACATCCATGAGCATAACATCAATACATAGAGAAACAACACAAACCATGAATTTAAATCAGAACTTCTTCTATTAATTCAAATGTCTATACATGGGTGTTCTTCATACACTTCTCTCTGCTTGCTCTTCTCTTCCTGAATGCTTGATAATATTACAATGATACAATGAGGGTGTCTATATCCGTTTTCCCTCTCGAACTCTAGCTATCAAATCTAGAATTAAATTTCTATCTAACTTTACATTAACTAACTTAAATGCCT
>SNQJ01S0000976.1:183426-193989 GCA_010110895.2 Picea sitchensis
CTATCCTCTGGATCGGGTGATTGTCATTCTCTTATGGGAGGCATGGTGAATTTCCTCTCTCTCTGCTACAGAAAACAAAGAGTTAATCCTGCTCTGATACCACCTGATGCTAAACGCGCCACCCAGGGCACGTCAGCTCCCTCATGACCTCTTCTTCCCTTGCCCCGAAGAACACCAAGGTTCTTCTAATTCCCTATCGGGAATTCTATACCCACAGTTCTCTTCGCACAATCCCCCTTCTTTGACTTGTCGAGAAATCGGAACTCGTGACTTCACGAGTTCAAAGTCGAGTTCTGGGCTCTCGAATCCCCGAGACCCGATATGTCAGTCAACATTTTACTTTCTCTTTCTCTGTTATCGGAACTTTTCCCTATCGCGACTTCGCTACTCGCGACACCAACCCCTCAGGTTTCCAACTCCCGATGTCTGATGTGTCGAGATGTTGAAACTTGCGATCTCTCTCCCTCGCGACTTCGCTTCCCGCGAGGTCGAATAACTTCTACGCCGACTCTCGGTGTACGATTTCAAGAGTTGATCTGACGGTCCTCGTGACTCGGATCGACAGCTCCTACCCTCCTAAGCTTCGAACCTCTTCCACACCTGCACTGTATCCTCTTTGCACCTCTGCAAGATCCAACGGCCCTCGGAGGCTTGCAAAATCTCCTCGGAGAAATTCGTCCGTCCGGTTCTTCCTTATACAATCTGTGAAATGACAAACCGTTCTTCCACAGAACTCGTCACCCTGCGCACAAACCTCAGACGTTCCTTGCAACTTTCAAGGCACAACTTTGTCTATACCGTCCTTCGACGAACTCGAAGGCCTATCCTTCCTGATCTTTTCTCACAACTTTTGAGTCCCTTTAAGAAACTCTTGCACGCACTACTTGCGGAAAGTCTTCAACAACGTCTAAGTGTTGAAGCTTCGACTCTGCTTTCACCTACAACAGAAATCTTAATTCCCTTTGCTCAGAATCGCAACTCTGAGACTTCATCCAGCCTGCGCATGCCTTGCACGGCTCCGGTGCCCAATCTGCACTTCTGGAAACTTCAAACAAAAGTTATCTCTAATTGAACCTTTCTGTCAACGCACTCCTTGCGGACGATTCAACTGCACTCCTTGCAGGAATCCTCTAGTTCAAGATAGAGAAACAATTGAAACTAATTCCCTCTTCCTTTCAGACTTCAATTCAACCATGAAATCACATACACAGCATATAAAAGCAAATGTATGACAGGAAGAAAACATCCATGAGCATAACATCAATACATAGAGAAACAACACAAACCATGAATTTAAATCAGAACTTCTTCTATTAATTCAAATGTCTGTACATGGGTGTTCTTCATACACTTCTCTCTGCTTTCTCTTCTCTTCCTGAATGCTTGATAATATTACAATGATACAATGAGCGTGTCTATATCCGTTTTCCCTCTCGAACTCTAGCTATCAAATATAGAATTAAATTTCTATCTAACTTTACATTAACTATCTTAAATGCCTCATCTACCTAAGGACGAGAGCTATCCGCTCAAGGTCCATTACAATGTACAAGTGTGCCATCTCTTAAATGAATCATTTAATATCGTGCAACAATTCCCAAAGTATTTTCAAAATTTCGTGCTGGCTTATCCAGCTGTCTCCTGCCTCCGCGTTGGCTCGCTTGAAGTGTTGGCGATGCTACTGCATCACTCCCACACTTGCCTCCCCTATAATCAATATTATTATTATTATGTTTAATTGATAATATGGGGTATGACAATTGATTTTGCTTAGTTAAGTAAATTAGTCATTTTTTCCTAAAGTTAGTGCTTCACCTAGTCGATTTACCCAATCAACTTAGTCATTAATCGAAATCTGATCTTCTTAACTGTATGAATTCTTAGACAACCCTTAAGCCTAGACACTGATCACTTTGTCTATTCAACTTCCTTTAGTACTAGGATTTCTTTTTGGATCAAATGTCAAATTTTGGGACAATTTTGGGTCCCTAAAATACTTAGACAAATTCTAGAGCCTTGTTCTTTAACAAGATTCTTCTTGAATCAAACTGTTAATAATATTCTTTCACCCTTGTCAAGTTAATTTGTTGATTAAAATCTCGTTAAAAATTTAAAATGTCACTGGGTTCAATTATGAAGCTTGCCTCTTCTGAGATTGTCTTATTTAGGAGTATTCTCAATTAGAATGTTGATGTTGGTTCATTCTTTCTTTTTTTCCAAGGAAATCGTCTCGAGATCCTCAAAATATCTAGATAGAGGGAATCTCAATGGAAAATGATAATAAGGGTTGGTAACCTTGAGGCATTTGACTAGATTTGAACATGTGACCTATGGCTTCCCTGTTGACAACATGCCTTAAGATAATAGTTCAACCTATTGAGATAACCCTTGGGTCTAATGTTGGTCTATCTTTTCACATATTGACCATAATTTTCTAATTCCATGTTTCCATGAGCTTCCTTCAAGATGATTTATCATTCCCTCATGATTTTCCATGCTTATGTCATCTTGTGCTTCCTACAATCATATAACAATATATCCTTTGGGTTTTTCTACCCTTTGTAAAATCCATGGTTCTTCATACAACTCATCCTTCAAGCGACCTTTCCCTCTAGTTCATGGCATTTATCTTGAAGATACTTATCAATGAAAAAATGAATTTTTGCTATCCCTTATAACAACAATGCACTTATCCTTCCAACAAGATTCATTGCTCATCTTTGTTTGCAATAATGAATAATATGTTTTTGTAGATATATCGACAATACATACTTCTTCTAGAGAGGTTGGGGATTCTTCTTCTACTATCATATTTAATTTTATTGGTGCATCTTCCACTTGTATTCCCTTCATTCCAAGATTCTTCCTTCTAGGTATTCCCTTCTTGTTTTTAGGACGAAGTACCCAACACTTCTCCTTCCAATGAAAACTTCATTTATAGTGACTGCATAATATCTTCCCATGGCATTATTGACAACATTATTATTCTTTGTTGATTTCATCCTTTTTCATTTTTGTTGGATACAAGAGAGGGGTATACATCCTTGCTACTTCCTGAAACACCTGAGGTCTTTGGTGATGTACAATTTCACCTAACACTCGGTATCAATGGTTGTTTTATCCAAAAATGGAATGAGGAATCCATTACCAACATTGAAATTCCTTATGGTCCTTTTTATTACAACATAAGTAAAATAATAAAGGTTTGTTGTTCACAAATCTTTCTTGCTAACCCTTATTCTTTTGGGCTCCCTAACCTAATCTCCATATACTTGATTGTGCATAGGTGTTTGGGTCACCTTCTTGTTGTATTTCTCACAACTTACATAAGACTATTGATCACTTTATATGGTCCACTCTTCACTTGGAGTCCTTGAACTTCCTTTATCTTAATCCTTCACAAAAATTATATTTGGAGTCAACATAATGCTCAATGTTGTCTTAGAGAATTCTTATTGAGCTATTTTATGACCATGGTATCCTAAGCAAACCTGAAATGGTCTCAAAATAACCACAATAGGTCTCTTCGTGACTTGACCATATTTTCCAAGGCCTTGGCCATCAAAACTCATATTTTGCAACAAATTTGAGCCTATCCCTTTGGACTTTCAAAACTATGAAAAGTATTAAATGTTTATTCAATTTGATTAAGGGGTGAAGATGAAGTGTGCACCACTATTTCTTCAGTTATGGTTTCTGCATCTTGAGTCAAATTGAACCTCGTCTCTTCTTTCACCTCTTTTAAATCCATTTGATGATTGCTAATATGGATTATTTGGCCACCAATTCTTAATGTAGTCTCTATACAACTTGGCCATGCTCCTCCTTAAGAAGTTTCACATGAATTTATAGAGACCTATGTAGCTCTCAATTCTCCTTCTCCAACTACTAGACTATCTTCCTTAGTTGTGCATTATCCTCTTGGATTTGATGATTTACCTCTCTCTCTCTCTCTCTCTCTCTCTCTCTCTCTCTCAATATCAATCTCAATTTTCTCGTGACTTCCTTATTGCAACGCATTGACCCAAAAATAGTCTTATGAACTCATACCAAAATGGTACATAATCCAATGGGTGAGTCGAGATCTCCTAATGGCACTCCCATCCGAGTTCAATTAAAATCAATAATATGCCTTGTGTGATTATTGTATCCTAGATTCATTTCCTTATTAAGCATCCAACATATTAGAATGATACAATTATACAATTATACATAAAACTTGCATCACCTATGGTATTCCACATCCATAGGGTTGCATACACAAATTCCTTACACTTTAATCTTCTAGAGAATTTTCTTCATTGTGAATTGTTTTTTAGTAATAATCTTTCCTTCTTATCATGACTCTTGGTGCATACAGAAAAAATCACAATGTCTATCAATTCTTAGGATCAAGCTAAAGGATTCATTTCTACAAGGTTCTTATTCTCAAAAACAAACTCTTATTCATCTGTGATCCTTTTAATTGTAGATTTTAACCTTGTATAATTAATTATTGCAAACAAATTCTTAATAAAAACAGAAAAGATATAATGGTACACACACACATTACACAAATATTTTTACCCTGGAAACCCAAACTGGGAAAACCTATTTAGAGTCACACCTCTAATATTCTATTCATTATCATCTTCATTGTTTACAATACAATATAAATATAGGATACTGTGGCATCCAAACCCCTAATCCATTGACCCGGATTAGTCAACAACCTTAATTTCTTAACCGGAATTATAAAACCACTGGCAAAAACCATGTGCCGAAAAAGTGCCAAAAACATATGCAAAAAGGCTCCCATATCAGTTTACAATGCATGAGACCAATCTTGCAAAGAATATAAAACATACCCAACATTCTCCCACTTGTTGTTTTCTTTGCATAGAGGGCCTTTCAGGATCACATAGTCAACAATCGAGGGTAGAAATTCCCATAGATACTATACACTAAGAGAACTTCTCAATGCTCAAATATTTTGTTAATGAATCTGCAACATTTTTCGAAGTGTCCACCTTCATCAACAACAACTTATTGTATTCAACCATGTCTCTCACAAACTGATACTGAACATCAATATGTTTTCTCTTTGAATGATAAGTCGGGTTCTTCTCTTGGAAGATTGCACTCCGACTATCAAAATATATCCTTACAACTTGTTGTACCAACACAATACATGAACACAATCTTTGTAACCATACTACTTCCTTTATTTCATGAGTGGTTTCCATGTATTCAACTTATGTAGTTGAGAGTGCCACTACAGACTGTCATTTTCTCAACCAACTGATTATTCCTCCAAATAGGTTAAACACATAGCCGCTTGTATATATTCTACAATCCAAATATCCATCCTAGTTTGCATCTACAAATCCATGTATTTCCAACACTCTATTCATTCATGGTCTTCCTTGGTAGCACAATCCATAATTGGTAGTGCCACGGAAATACCTAAAAACCCTCTTCATTGTTGTCCAATGTTATTTCCATGGTTTTGACATATACCTGCTCAAAACTCCCACTACATCCGCAATATCCGGTCTAGTACATACCATTGCATACATCAAACCGCCAATCACCCTCGCATATGGAACATGGGACATGTTCTCTTCCTCTTCCCGTGTCTTGGGACACTGATCCACAAATAAATTTACACCTACAAGAATAGGAACCTTGACTGTTTTACATTCCTGCATATTAAACCTCTACAATATTGTCTCGACATATTTCCTCTTATTTAACCAAAGTTTCATATTTGCTCGATCTCTTTTGATTTCCATGCCCTAAATGAAATTTTTAGCAACAAGATCCCTCATGTCAAATTTGGAGGGAAATTGAGTTTTCACATTTTGAATAATCTCCTTATTGTTTCCTATCAACAACATGTCAACCACATATAATACCAAATTAATAAGATGATCACAAATTAATTTGAAATACACATAGTGATTTTTTTTTCTCCTTATGAAGCCAAGTCCCAACATATAAGTACAAAAATTTTGATACCACATCCTTGGTGATTGCTTTAACCCATACAAGGACTTTTTTAGCTTGCATACCAACTCCTTCTTTCCCTTCACAACAAAGACTTATGGATACTTCATGTAGATTTATTCTTCTAGATCCCCATGTAGGAATGTTGTCTTCACATCCATCTGTTCTACTTCAAAATCAAATGCAACAACAATAGATAAAATAAATTTAATAGAAGTTAAATTTGGCAATAGGAGAAAAAATCTCATCAATGTCAATTCCCTCTACCTAGAAATAACTTTTTTCTACTAACTGGGATTTGTATTTCTCCACTTTTCCTTCTTCATTAAGGTTCTTCTTGAACACCCATTTGCTTCCAATGGGATTTCTTCCAGTTGGAAACTCCACTAGATCCCAAACCTCATTCTTTTCTAAGGCTACCATTTCTTCAACCATGGCCTTTTTCCATATTTTTCCATCCTTTGAATCCACTGCCTCCCTAAAAGCTCTAGGATCATCATCAGTAATAGACGAAGAAAAAATTGAATGGGAATCAGGTGGAGTATACCTTTCATGTTACCTTTTTTCCCAAACCGATCTCCTCAATATTGGAGTATGATGATCTTCTTCTTCTTATTCATGTTCTTCTATAGAGTCTAATTCACCATCCTTCAACTCAAACTCTATTTTCTCTGGTTCTTCCTTCCCTTGTAGGAATTCTTGTTTGAAAACATTCTTTATTTCTCTAAATACCACATCTTGGCTATACACTACCTTTTTAGTTTCTGGGTTCCAAAGCTTATAGCCTTTCATACCATCTTTATACCCAAAAAAGATACACTTTTCAACCTTTTTATCTAGCTTACTCTTGTTTTCCTTTGGAATGTGAACATAGGAATCACAACTAAATACCTTAATATGTGTGAAAGAGGGTTTCTTACCATTCCATACCTTCTGTGGAGTCTTGTCATCTAGTGCTAATGAGGGTGATCGATTGACCAGGTAACATGCAGTACCCTCTGCCTAGAATTCTTGTCCTGACTCGACACCACCGAGCATGCACCTTGTTTTTTCCATCAATGTCTTGTTCATCCTTTTTACAAATCCATACTATTGAGGTGTATATGGAGTATTCTTCTTCCTTTCTATACCACACTTCTTACAAAATTATTCAAATTCATTTCTACAGAACTCTCCACCATTATCCATCCTCAACACCTTAATTATTTTCTTTGTTTTATTCTCCACAAGATCCTTAAACTCTTTAAATTTGTCAAAGACTTCATATTTATTTATGAGGAAATATATCCATGTATTCATCGAGAATTCATCTATAAATGAGATATAGTACACATATTTTCCCAGTGATGGAAATGACACAGGTCCAAACACATCACTGTGCACCAACTATAAAATTTCCTCTCCCCTCGTCGTACTAGAGGGGAATCTTACCCGATTTTGCTTCCCATATACAAAATTTTCACATAAATAAAAATCTAGAGAGAATTTATACATACCTTCAACCATACATTTATTATGTAGTAGTCGAAGACCCTATTCTTCAATATGCCATAGTCTTTGATGCCACAACATAGCATTTTCTCCAGAGACTGTAGGAGTTTTTATTCAGATCCAATATCGTGAACAATGGAACTATTACACCCATCACCAATAGAGATTGTCTGCATATTATACATAGTTCCAAATCGAACTCCCTTTAGCAACACCATTGCTCCTCGAACCATCCTATAGGTTTCTTTCTCAAACACAGTTTTTACCCATGCGTCGTCCATTTTTCTTACAGAGATCAAATTTCTAGCCAATCTTGAGATGTGAAGAACACCAAGGAGTGTTATAATCCTTCCATCCATGAGATTCAACTTGAATTTTCCTTGTCATATGATTTTTGTTGTCGAGTCATCGCCTAGAAAAACATCACCTCCATCATACCTTTCATATTCGCAGAACCACTCCATATGGGGAGTCATATGAAATGATTCTCTTGAGTCAACCAACCATGCCTCTTGATATGCATGTGTTCTTGAATAATCCAAGTACACATCCCCTCCTTCGAGAGGATTGTTTCTCATTTACCCCTGGATGTCCACAATCCATGGATTTTTTGTGAAGTTTATTTTGATAGTACCCCAAAGAGGCATAATTTATTATGTGAATTTTTTGTGCATAATTATGTACTTTCGAAACTATTGAGATGGTCTCCAAACCCATATGTTGGGGATGTGCAACTAAAATATGTTATCTCTTATCTATAAAATGAAGAGTGAATATTTGAGGAGATGAAGAAATACATAATTGATGATATGGAGGTTGTAGAGGAGAAAGACTCACTTGTTTCCTGGGATTCAAAATGCTCTAGTTAGAGATAATTTGTACATTAAAGGTATTCAATATATCACACTTAATTGGTTGGGATTGAAATTTAGATTCCCACTCCTACTATATCCTATTTGATATTACAATGGATTTGGAGAACCCGATACTCTTATTGAGGGAATGTAATGGAAAGAAATTGTTAAAATCTTAATTTACCATCTTAAGGATGTCATGACTCACTTTATTTCTTATGATTTTAGAGACATGTGTACGGAGTAATAGAGGGTTGTTGAAATGAACATTGGGCATCAAGGACAGTTAGTATCCCTAACAATGGATGAAAGTAGTATTTAACATCTAGAAGCAGAGATGGAAATATAAGCAAAAGTAGAAGTAAAAATAGAAGCAAAATAAAAGAGAGACGCAGATGAAGAAGAAGATCCATAGAATGCAACAACAACTAAGAAATCTAGACAACATCCACAACAACTAGTGAATGCAACATTCCACGGGAGGAAGGAAAAATAGAAAAGGTAGATTAGTGGTCCTACGTTCTTTTCTTTTTGTTGCATAGGGGGGATGAAACCTTTCAATTGGGGGGTATGATGAGCCCCAAAATTGACTTATTTTTATCATCTTTATATGGTCATTTATCTTTTAAAAATTTGAATCCTTGCCACCCTTTAGCACAAATATTTTTTAAACTAGCCAATTTTGTATCCATTTATAGTTTATAAATGAATTACTTGCAATTGGTTAATTTGGAAATGTTTTATGAGAATTTGTGATGAAATATATGATTTTGCATGTTTGCTTGATGAATATGCATTAGTAGTAGGCTTGTTGATGAGAACTACTAAATATATGGAAGTTATCTTTTTCTTGAAGTTTACACCTACTACAAAATGGTTGTTTTATTTACTTCATCAATAAATAGAGTGATAATATTGATGAGCATTATTAAATTATAAACTCAATAGATAAGCACGCTACCTACTCTTCCCAACTCTGTAGACTATTGAAAGATCATATAACTTGAATAAACCTCACAAGCCAAGTGGTGACCATTATTGAATAAATTATTGTCATTGATTTCAAAGGTAAGTATTCAAATATAAATATTCAAAGGAAAGGTGACTTTAAGAAATACAAAGTAGAAGTGAATTAGAAATGAAGTTATGTGAAAGTGGATTAAATATGAAGTTATGTGAAATTGGATTAAATATGAAGTTACCTGAAAGTGGATTAAATATGAAGTTATGTGAAAGTGGATTAAACATGAAGTTATGTGAAAGTGGATTAAAAAGTAAAAGTGAATTAAAAAGTGAAAGTGCAGTAAAAGTGCACATGGTTTTAAAACCCGTGGTGGTATTTTTCCCATGGTATGTTGAAAAGTAAATTTAAAAAAGGGAAAATTAATTATTTATTTAATGAAGGTCATGTATTGTCAAATGTACATGAATTTTCATGTAGAGTTAATTGTGAAGTATAAAAGGAGAAGAAGATTGTGAGAAATAGTGTGTGTAGTTGAAGAGAGTAAATGTAATATTTACATATGAGAATATAATAAGAGGAAATATTGAATATTATTTAAAAAGGAGCGAGTGATGAAGTATGTGACAATCCAGCTAACTGATCTTGCAAAAGAATAAGAAGCAAGTGCCGAGTAGATATGACGAAAGAAGAAGGAGTGAGCGTTAAGAAAATTTGACAAAAGTAGAAGGAGTGAGTGCTGAGATGATCTGGTGAAAGCAGAAGCACCGAGTGCGAAGAATATTTGGTGAAAGTAGAAGCAATGAGCGGAAAGAAGATCTGGAAAAAGCAGAAGTAACGAGCGCATAGTAGATTTGGTGAATACATAAGTAACAAGTAGACCAGTGAAGGAAATGCATATGAAGAACTTGTAAACTTGTAATTAGGTTGGTGCCTACAAAACAAGCAATTGTGGGGATTGGTGTCTCCAGTAGGTCGGTGTCTACAAACAATAGAGGGGATTGATATCTCCAATAGGTCGGTCCCTACAAACAACAGAGGGGATCAATGTCTCCAGTAGGTCGGTGCCTACAAAAAATAGTGGGGATTGGTGTCTCTAGTAGGTTGGTGCCTACAAACATTTTTAACAGTAGGTTGGTGCCTACAAATTTATAAAAGATTTTTTTGTGGTTTTCTCCCAAAAGGATTTCCACGTAAAATATTGATTCGTCTAGTTGTTGCATTTATGTGATTTCTTCATTATGGTTTATGAATGTTAAAAAAAAAAGA
>SNQJ01S0000976.1:194039-204946 GCA_010110895.2 Picea sitchensis
TGTGTGCTCAAAAATTGGTATCAGATTCAATTCCTTCCGAAAAATTCTAACCACTAGAAGGTAGATCTCGGGAGCACACATGGCCTATTAGGAAGGTTTCTCTACAAACATGATTCCATTGTTTGATGGAACAAACTATTCCTTCTATAGTATAAGGATCCAAACATATCTAATGGCCCTTGTTTTTTTTATTTGGAAATTGGTCGTGCCTAGTTATACAACCCCCAAAACTCCACCAATAGATATGTCCGGGAAAAAGGCTAGTGAAAATGATGCAAAAGCCATGAATACCATTTTTTGCAGTATGTTAGAATCATAGTTTGTCAAAGTAATGCATTGCAAATAAGTGAAATAAATTTGGGATAAACTTCAAAACATCCATGAAGGCGATGACAAGGTCAAGAAGGTTAAGCTCCAAACTCATAGAAGATAGTTCGAGAGTTTGAAGATGAAAGGCCAAGAAAATGTTGCATCCTATCTCCTCTATGTGGAAGAAATTGTCAACACCGTCAGATGACTTGGTGAAATAGTTACAAAACCAATAATTGTGCAAAATGTGTTGAGATCACTCCCCTTGAAATTTGATGCCAATTTTTTTCATGATTGAGGAAATAAAGGATCTTGATCAATTAACAATGGATGAATTACATGGGATCCTCATTGCATATGAAATGAGGAATGGAAAGGAAAAACCATCAAAGAAAGAAGAAAATTTCAAAGCCTCAAAGAAGATTTAGAACAAATAACACAAATCAAGAAATTGTTTCAATTGTGAATGAGACGCAGAGGAAGCAAATTTTGGAGAAAACTCAAAAAGGGATCTGGAAAATACAAAGGTAAATTTTTGTTTAAATTCTTTAGCAGTGGAAAAGTAGGACATTTTGCTACTAAGATTCCATATGCGAAAAACGAAAGTAGTGATGATCAAGAAGACTATAACGTAAAGAGAAAACAACATCAACACAAAAATAGCCACAAATAGAAAAAACATGAAAAGAAGAACTCTTGTAAGTAGAAGAAGAGCCTCTACTAAAAAGGGGCCAGTGACTCGTCTGAACAAAGCGGTGAAAGCAGTTTCAGTAGTGATAGAGAAGAAACTCTCTTTACAGAAATTGAAACAGAGATTGATGAAGACAAAGAAATGATGGATTCAGAAGAAGAGGAAAACATTGAAACAAATGGAGAAGTGGATCTTGAAGAATAACTCATGTGTGCCTTAAGTGAAATAAACAAGCTGAGGAAAAAGAATTTGAAACAAAAAGAGTAGTTGTAGAAATATAAAGAAGAGGATCATGATTCAAAATCCAAAATGTCACAAATCCGTGAAGAATAATAAAATATTATCATAAGCCTAAAAGTTCAATTAGAAGAGGAAAGAAGGATAGAAGAAGTTGTGAGAATTCCACTGAAGGAAAAGGAAATGTTTTTTGAGAAACTAGAAGTTGAACTTGTTTCCTTAAGAAAGGATTTGGAAAATTCAATTGCTCAGTTGAACAGAAGCTTGAAGTTTGAAAAAAGTGCCCAAACCTTAGATCATATCATCAATTGTCGAAGGTCACCATTTATTAAGACGGATATTGGTTATGATAAGATTCAAATGACCACTAAAGAGGATCTAGAAGCTATAGGGCCATCAAAGAAAGTAAATGAAGAAAAATATAAAAGCTATGTTGATGTACTCAAAAGTTCCATCAGTGATGAAGAAAACAAGAATAAAGAAAACAATGTTCCACAAAAAGTTGGCATTTCCCCTAAGGACAACAAGGACAGATTCAAAATATCTTTCCCACCAAGGTGGCCTCACATGAATTGGTACCAAAATTCTTTCTTTGGCTATTGTTTTTGTTGTAATAAATTTGGTCATAAAGCAATAGATTGTAGAAAACATTCAAGAAATAATCATGTATGGAACAAAGACATAAATGCTTATGGATTCTCAAACATAAATATTTTTCCCCTTTATTTGATTAAAATGTTGTATTAAATAATTTTCCCCTTTATTTGATTACAATGTTGTATGTTATAAATATTTTTCCCCTTTATTTGATTACAATGTTGTATGCTATAACCGCAAAAAATATGGACACAAAGCATGCTTTTATAGAAGTGACCTTGTGGAAACTCCTAGACAAAACAAGGATATGGATACCCTTGTCAAACAAAAGGAAGAATTGATAGGAGTTTGGAAAAGGAAGGAGGGACAAGAGATGCAGAAGGAGGAATATATGCTTGTGAAAACTACTCTTCATGATTAAAACAAAGGAAACCAATGGTACATTGACAGTGGATTCTCAAGCCACATTATAGGTGACAAGAGAAAGTTTCTCAGTTTGAAATAATTTAAGAGAGCCAGTGTGATATTTGGAAGCGATTCTATCGCAAGGATAGTTGGAAAAGGTACTCTAAATCTCAATAATGGAAAGAATAAAATTGAAAATGTCTTGTATGTTGATGGCCTGAAACACAATCTTCTCAGTGTTAGTCAAATGTGTGACCAAGGACACAATCTCACATTTAATTCTCAAGGTTGTGAAATAAGGAAGGAAGGCTCAAGAATATTAGTGGAAAGTGCATATAGAACATAAAATAATGTATATATCCCCAATGAGATCCAGGGAGAAAAATGTTATGTGGGACAAACAGATGAAAGTTGGTTATGGCATAGAAGAATGGGTCATATGAACTTTTATAATCTGGTAAAATAAAGAACTAAACAAGTAGTGAGAGACATGCCAAATATTGCTAAACTTTCAAACACTCTTTGCAAGCAATGTCGACATGGAAAACATACAAGAGAAAGCTTTAAATCAAATGATTACTCAACAACGAAGCCATTGGAACTCATTCATACATATATTTGTAAGCCTACAAGAACACAAAGTCTACAAGGTGAAAATTACTCCATGTTTCTCATTGATGATTATTATAGAATGACATGTTACGTTCCTAAAAGAAAAATATGAATCTTTTGAGAAGTTCAAAGCATTCAAAGCCTTGGTTGAAAACGAAACTGATTTGAAAATCAAGTGTTTGACATCAGATAGGGGAGGTGAGTTTATATCAAATGAATTTAAATAATTTTGTGAGACTCGTGGAATAAAAAGACATTTATCAGTCACAAGAACTCCATAGTAGAATGGAGTGGTAGAAATAAAAAAATCGAACTATACACGAGATGGAAAGAACAATGTTGAATGAAGACAATCTATCAGACATGTTTTGGAGAGAATTAATCAACACCGCAGTTTACATTCTGAATAGAGGGGAAATCAAAGTCAACTACAACAAAATACCTTATGAATTATGGAAAAGTAGACCAACAACAGTTAAATACTTCAAAGTTTTCGGAAGCAAGTGCTACATAAAGAGAGATGATGAGGATTTGGAAAAATTTGACTCCAAAGTTGATGAAGGTATATTTCTTGGTTATTCATCAAGAATCAAAGCTTACAGATGTTACAATACAACATTACACAAAATTCTAGAGAGTGTCAATGTAAAAGTTGATGAAGCAGAGCACCAAAACATGAAAATACAAGTAAATGTTCAAGTAGATGAGCTAGGCTGCAAAGAAGAAAAAGAAGAAGAAGGAGAAGAAAATTAAGAAGAAGAAACATAATGCCAAGATACAAAGACACCATCTAGATTTGTTTAAAGGAATCATATAGAAAATCTAATTCTTGGTGATAAGGATATGGGAGTTCAAATTAGAAGAAGACTAGCTAATGCAAATTAATATGCAAACTTATCCTTGCTATCTAAAATAGAGCCTAAGAAATTTGCAGAAGACAAATATATTGCAGCAGCAACATGTTGCACATTGGTTCTCTGGGTGAAGCAAACACTACAGGATATCAAAGTAGAATATGATCAACCAATCTCAATCATCTACGACAACACAAGTGCAATCAACATTTTAAATAATCATGTTATTCACTCAAAGAAAAAGCATATTCCCATCAAGTACCACTTCCTAATTTAATGTGATCTGAATCTCGCGAGTTGAGATCTGGATGGCTTGAATTCCGAGAGAGGAGGATCTTAGACATGCCAATATTGCAAGAAAAGAATCATGAAAAAAACCATGTAAATGAAGTACTCAGGAGGTGAGGCTCAAAGAGGAGCCTCGCCTCTAAAACTAATTACTAGTAAATCACTCAGAGCTAATTAATCTCACAATGAACAATAGAAAATATGAGAGAATCCAAAATGAGTAACTTGATATTCTGAGAAGGCTTGCTAGGCCTTTATATAGCATTACAAAATGGTCCATTGAACAAAGTCAAAAAGAGCTCATTAAATGAGTCTCTATTATTATAATAGATCTAACTACCTAGCCAAGTAAGTAGTGGAAAATAAAACCCAATACAATAATGGAAAGAGTTCATTAAATGAGTCTCTACTATTATAATAATAGATCTAACTACCCAGCTAACTAAGTAGTGGAAAATAAAACCCAATACAATAATGGAGAGGTGGGACTCTCTTTGACCCATATGGGCAACCTGTTAGCCCAATTAATTAATGAGGAGGTGGGAATCTCCTTGATCCACATGGGCAATCTATTAGCTTTATAGCTTTATGACTTTTGCATTCGAATTTAGACCATATACCCCCTAAAATTCGGATCATTGCTCCCCCCTTAGAAAATGATGGTCCCCATAATTTCACCCATGCTACAAAGAGACCCATGAGTAATCTGTTCTAATTCTCAATGAAGGTAAGGGTTTTGTGTGGTTGACCCATAACCATTTACATTAATAACAAATAGGAAAATCACGACTTTGGAGGTGTTGAATCTCCTTCTACGAATTTATTCATAATTTCTRCTATAGGTAATGAAATCCAATTTCGTCGAAGACCCATTTGAGATACTGAAGAGATATTTTCATCRGTATATGGAACTTGTTCTAAGGTGGCCCATGGAGTGAGAAAAATATTGTTGAAGTGTTAGTGACGCGTAGCCRTCTTGGAAGAAAGACATGCATATCTTCAATCAGTAATATGTCTCAAACCAAGAAACGAAATGAAATTCYGTGAAATACCCATTTAATATATTGAAGATATATTTCCAGCCATATGTGGAAATACTTCTGTAGTTTCCTGAGAAGGGATAAAAATACCATTGAATATGGTGGTACGTGTGACCTCCTTGGGTCAAATACATGATGAGATTCAATCGATGATATCTCTCAAACCAAGAAGCTAAATGAGATTCTATGAAATACCCATTTGAGATATTGAAGATATATTCAATTCAAATGTGTAAATCCTTTTGTAGTTTCCTGATCAGGGATAAAAAAAACGTTGAAGATGGTGGTACACGCAGCCTCCTTGGGTCAAATACATGTTGATATTCAATCGATGATATCTCTCAAACCAGGAAGCCAAATGAGATTTCGTGAAATACCCATTTGATATTTTGAAGAGATATTTCCAATGAGCTATGGTAGAGCCTCTGAAAATTTTTTTAGAGGTCGCAACACCTATTTGAAGTTGGTTGAGTGTAGAGGACCACAAAGGATGACAAGAGTTTGTAGAGCAGCATGGTTTGTTGTAGAGGTTATGGAACCTCCATTGGTAGCATGGGTTGTTGTAGAGGTTGTGGAACCTCCGTGGGAAACATGGATACCCTACAAATTTGTTGAAATTTTTTCATACCAATGGATGTAGTGGATCCATGTATGGATGTAGTGAATCCATGTATGGTTCTCCTTGTACTGGTGAACGAAGATATGAGGGTAAAAAAAAAACATGTAGTGCCTATGGATCAACTGTGATTCTTATACTGTATATCTCGACAAATGGATTTTGATAGTACCAAAAGGAGGTTGGTGATTGCTGCAAATGTTTGAACCTGCAGCATGCTTCAAACCCTTGTTCCGATGGAGAGTGTACCCACTCTAATACCACTGATCCAAATATTGGTGGCTAAGATTTGGATGGCTTGAATTCCGAGAGAGGAGGAGCTTAGACATGTCAATATTGCATGAAAAGAAACATGGAAAAAAACATGTAAATGAAGTACTCAGGAGGTGAAGCTCAAAGAGGAGCCTCACCTCTAAAACTAATTACTATTAAATCACGCAGAGCTAATTAATCTCACAATGAACAATAGAAAATATGAGAGGAGCTGAAATGAGTAACTTGATATTATGAGAAGGCTTGTTAGGCCTTTATATAGAATTACAAAATGGTCCATTCGACAAAGTCAAAAAGAGATCATTAAATGAGTCTTTATTATTATAATAGATCTAACTACCCAGCTAACTAAGTAGTGGAAAATAAAACCCAATACAATAATGGAAAGAGATCATTAAATGAGTCTTTATTATTATAATAATAGATATAACTACCCAGCTAACTAAGTAGTGGAAAATAAAACTCGATACAATATTGGAGAGGTGGGACTCTCTTTGACTCATATGGGTAGCCTGCTAGCCCAATTAATTAATGAGGAGTTGGGCATCTCCTTGATCCACATGGGAAATATATTAGTTTTATAGCTTTATGACTTTTGCATTCGAATTTAAACCATATACCCCCTAAAATTTAAATCAGAACGGGTAGCCAAACAAAGTGTCAAGATGGAATACATTGCCACCAAGGAACAAGTTGCAAATATTTTTACCAAACCCCTTCTGAGAGAAACATTTGAATATCTCAGACATGAGTTGGCAATGATATCCCTCTTATCTCATCAATAAAGAAGCATAGCTTAGGGGGATCATTCCTTTTCCATTGATGTCAAAGGAGGAGAATTACAGATGGGGGGAGAGTTGCAGACAGGGGGAGGAGAATTACATATAGAGGGAGAGTTGCAAACAAGGGAGAATTATTTATATTTATGGAGGATTATGTGTTTTTTAGTAAAAGGTTGTCATCAATGAAAAAGGGGGAGATTGTTGAATAAATTATTGTTATTGATGTCAAAGGTAAGTATTCTAAAATAAATTATTCAAAGGAAAGTTTACTTTAATAAATACAAAGTGGAAGTGGAATAGAAATGAAGTAACATGAAACTGGACTAAATATGAAGTTATGTAAAAGTGGATTAAAAAGTAAAAGTGGATTAAAAAAGTGAACGTGGAGTAAAAGTGCACATGGTATTTGTACATGTTTTTAAAACCCATGGTGGTATTTTGGCCATGGTATGTTAAAAACTTGTTACACCTCAAAATTACTCACTTCGATAGTGTCGCAAGTGTCGTCATTACAAGTGTTGTAAGTGTCGCATCTTGTCCGTGAGTGTCGCATATTGGCCACAAGTGTTGCAAGTGTCAAAAACATCATACTGCCATCTTGTCTATGTCTTGCCTCTAACGACATCATAAAGACACTTAAGACACCTCAAAGACTAGTTTTGAAGAAGAGAGATCACTTGATAGGGAGTACAAACCTTTTGCCACTAAAAAATGGATTTTGGAGAGGAGCACTCCCCTACCCACTGTCAAGGAGTGTTGGCGCTCCCTGAGCCTCTTTGGGGGAGTGCTACCCTTTTCTGAGAAAATTTTGGGTTTGTTAAGGCAAATTAGGGAAGAATCCCTCAATTCCTGAAGGTGGTTGGATTCGAATAGATGGTCAATGCATGATCTTAGGGAAGATCCTCAACTGAAGGAGAGGAATCCTCAACTTATCCCAAAGATCTCTCAAGTGGTTGGACCTCTCCAAGGTTATATAAGGAGGCCTTCTCATGGTGAAAGGTACAATGGAGATTGAGAATTACATCAAACTTATGATCTCATGAGTGAGATGTCATCAAAGAAATCAGTGGAGATTATTTGAGCAAAGGGGTTGGATAAGGAGAACTGGAAGAAGTTGTTGCACCTTCATTCAAAGGATTGTAAATACTTTTACTTGTTCTCAATAATAATCAATGCTTGGCCTGTTTCTTTCAAACAGATGCTTGTTCTACATGAGTTTGTCTGTAGTAGATGGATCTATGTTTGAGCTAATCTCAGTAGAGTAGGAAGTCTTTTGTACCTTTGTTTGTTTTACAAGACCTATCAGCGAGCTTAGGATCAAAGCTCAGCCAAGAATTTTCAAGGAAAAACATCGCTAATAAGGTACATATTTTTCCCCTTCTCTTTCATTTATTAGCTTGATTAGATCTAAAAGGAAGTCAGTGTCCATGTTAAGCACTTTTCTATCTTAGCCTTAGGAGTCTAGAGACCAAGAGGGAATCCACTTGTCTGCAGGGGGATTCACCTACAACAAAAATTGGCGACTCCACTGAGGAAGAGCTCTGATTTTTGTTTCCTTTCCCAGATATTGTTTTCTCCCTTTTCCCACTCATTTGACCTTCTCCATATTGTCATTTTGATTCTTAGATTTGTTTGATTGCCTCTTTATTTTCATGATCACCCTGATTGACTGAATTTCTTTGATTTTTTGAGTTTCTGGGCTTTTTTTTGAGTTTTTGGAGCAGAGCGCTCCCCCCCTGTTGTTGTCAGAGTGCTAGCACTCCCCTTTAGCCTTACATAGAGCACTGGAATGCTCTGGTTCCCCTTACACCGGAGCGCTACCCCATTTTTGTGAGAAAATCTCCAGAATTTTCATCTTCTAAAGCTATTTCTTAGTTTTGGCATTTGCTCAGGGTCTCATACTCTCAGTCCATCTTGGTATTTGCCTTCAATACTCTATTTTCTAAGGATTGATCTATTCTTGTTTGGGAATTTGACATTTTCTTTCCTTGCCTTGAAGTCACTCTTTGTCTTTGTTGACCTAGAGTTAACTTGCTTTTTTCCTCTCCTTTATCTGACTGAGTGGAAGCTTTTGTGAGGAAATCCAAAGGTCCGTGAACCTTTCCATATGATCTTTGAGGTCAGTCTTCCAACATTTATTTTTTGTTTGAGGTTTTTTTTTGTTCTTGTTTTCAAATTTGGTTATCTTTTTCCTTCTTGTTTATTCATAACGAGAGTGTATTTTTTGTTTTATGTGAGGTTTGCTTCTGTTTGTTTAATCCTGAAGTCTGATTGACATTTAGAAGTTTTACACCTAATTATCATTCACATATAAGCAAAAGGACATTTTGTAGTGATTGGTTTGGATATTAGAAGGCATTTCTAACAAATTTATCATTCCATTGGATTTGAATGAGAAATAAATTGTATGAGGACATTGCATCTTAGTGTTTGGTAGTGAAAACAACTTTTTCTTTTTCCCTTAAATAGCCATTCATCGAAAGACAAGACTGCTTATGATTTTTTTGTGAATTTTTGGGAATTGATTCATCATACCATTAGTTTCATTGTCATACACCCTTTGAGTAAAGAACAGTTGTAAAATGAACGCTAATTAAAAATTATCTAGAACGTTTTGTTTTTCGGATCTTCCACCAACATTAGACTAGGATTAGCACTTTGGATTAGGTTGTGAGTACAACTCTCCAAAGTTTTCAAAATGAACATTAGCATCCTGAGATAGGGAGAGTCAAATCCAATCGTTGTATAGGCTTTTTGGGATCCCCCTCTCACAAAGGGGTTATGCACGCAGTCGCATTCGGGTGAGTTACAAAGATTTTCCCTCCATGGTTCAACTGTTTGTAGTGGTCGGATCGTATATTGGGGGTCACTTGAAGGTATATCCATGATTATGTGTGGGAGCCTCTCAAGTTTATTTTGGACTTGTTATCGTGTCCATACGTTCAGATCAAACTGTCGACTGTACCCGCCCAGGGGCTTACTGCGAGTTGGTGTCCTTAGTTTCCATAATCCTTAGGTACTTACACGAGGTGACAATGAAGGGAAGTCTCACTGTACCTGGGACATACATTGGTCAAACTCACTCGAGCTCCTTGGAGGGTAAATCCACAATTATTGCGTGGAAGCTTGCACCAAGGTGAAAGTCCGTCAAGCAGGTCGCCATTGTAACTGTTCCACCATATCCTAGCCCCTTCTTGATTTGATCACGCGATGTTGGATTTCATCACCAACTAGTACGATCATCGAGAGAAGTCTTGTTTGCTTGGTTATGATTCCTAGATTTTATTAGCGTATGTTGTTTATTTTTGTTAGTTGGCCCTAGATTTTCAACGTGTACTGTTATTCTCCAAAATTGAGGCTGTAGACGATAAAGGTCTTTGTTGATCGCATAGGATGCAAGGGTTGCCTCCGGAAGGCTACCAACCCTTACCTCCTAACCCTCCAAAAGACAACTACCATGGAGAGGTAGAAAATCAATTTGACGCTGGGAGTGTTGTTGCTCCTCTGTTAGAAAATTCGGAAGGCGCTTTGGTTACAGTTGAGAATCCCACTCCTCGCACTACATCTATGTCAGTAACCCCTCTCGAACCACTTTTTCTTCGTTTAGACTCCCTTGCGAACGTCATAGACGAAGAGGTCCCACAGTTACCTGAGATAGATTTTACCAAAACATATATGGGATCCACAGAACCAACCTTTGGTGATGAGTATAAGACTCTTGTTCGTCCTACCACTACAGTAGATACAAATCCCACACCTGCTCATTTTGTATGGAGGACTTCATCAGGATGCAATCTCTATGAGCATTTTGAATCCTTTCAACAACCCTTTAATCCTCATGACCCTCCTGTTGAAAGTGGGCCATCTGGTCAAATGAAGAATCACCCCATCGATCAGGTCATTAACCCTAATGTTGTGTCAGCACAAGTCTATCCTAATGTTGTACTCATCACCTCTACTCATTCTCAAGGCACTTCAATCGCTACCCCCGCTTTTACAAACGTTCACTCTACAGCTCCACGTGTTCCGCACGATCTTGTTGGGACATCTTTTCACCTGAGAATGCAGACCCTTGCCAACCAAATACAACCGATTGGAGGGAAACCACCATCTAGTAGACCTATCCATCCTGGAAGACCATCATCCTATGGTGGGCCTACCCCTCCCAGGGGTCAACCCCCTTTTCATGTTCTTCCTGGAGGG
>SNQJ01S0000976.1:209597-268610 GCA_010110895.2 Picea sitchensis
CAACCTGCTAGAATATTAGTAAAGTATTCAAGGCTGACAACATATTGTTAACCCAAATCAAACATGCACAATCTTTCATGAAAGCAATAAAAATGGTGCAAAAATAATAGAAGGAAAAAACAACTCAAGCTTACTCATAAACCATGGAGGAGCATTAAAATAAAAAGTCAATCTTAAGAGGATGTATAGGTGAATGAAGGGGAAGGGAGGGATGCAAACCTAAGTTCCAACATTGGCTCCAACCGGGGACAACACTTCCCTGTGAGGTTATAAGAACAATAGATAAGGTGCCTTACTTCTCCAAACTTTTTGTCACTTACCTTTGTTTATGTTTTCTAGCCATGCTCTATGTCTTTATTCAAACTAAAACTTGAAACTGCGGCTACAGCCCAGTTCCTTTGTTGGGCTATGGAGTCTTTTATTCACACTAAACTACAACAAACCAAATGCTCAGAAAAGCGAGCTTATTCTCCTACTCTAATTTTCTTAAACTTTCTACTCAAGTATAAGTAGATTTCCATAGTAACAATTCAAGCAATTGATCTACTAACCAGATTTCTTGAACCTGCTTTGTGAAAATAAAAATTTGAAAATGAAATGACAACTCGCTCTGAATATGAACCCCACACTTGGAGTGAAACCATGATAGAGGATTAAAACTGATAAAATCCTCTAAGTATGCATCCATATGATCAAAAAAACCATGACCAGTTACTTATGTATTGATAGTAAACCCATATTCTTTCTGCTCCAGATGAACAGACTGCCCTTGTTAAAAATCTACTCCAGTAGAAACGTTGACATCCTCATTTTTCAGACTCGAAAATGGAACAAGAAAATGTTGCAATCTGCTTCCACTGTCGATTTATCCCTTTAAGTTTAGAGTGGAAATTTCATCACTACTAGAAGCATTTGAGGCAATGACAAATGCAGCTAGAGTATTGTTGCCGCCATCTACAGTTTTGCTATCACAAGCATCTTGGTATTCATAAAAGTTTTGAGCAACAATTTTACCTTGCAACTGTTGATTACTGTCTTGTACAGAAAAGTCTTCAGCAGATTTCAAAGTCAAGAATGCGAGCTGATCTCCAATATTTGCAGTCAAATGTTGAGGGGAAGAAACTTGTTGTTTGACAAATTGATCATCACTCTCTACAAAAACTTCATAAAAGTCATCATTAACAAACTCATCCCTCTGCTCATAACTAAGAAAAGGTTCACATGTACATGTGAATTCATATTTGTGATAATCATCAATATACTTAGCTTCAAGAATAGAACAAACTGATTTATTACCTTTAGGATCCAAGGAAAAATAAAAATCTGAAAGTGATGCATTAGTACGTTGAAGCAAATAAAAACCCAGATCAGATTTTCATTGTCCATATCCTTCCTTGGATTCCTTTGTATCCAAATATGAAATGTGTTGCCCATAAACTTGTTCATGTTCCAAATATTCGACCAAAACTCGATTTAAGAGCCTTCCACAAGCTCAGATGTTGTCCTCAATTTCCACTGCATTAGTGAACATTTGTTGCAATGATGATCACCTTCTCTCTCTGAGAAAAAGAACTAGATCAAGGTGTTGAGCAATTGTATACTGCACCATGGAAACAACTTTAGTAGGTTGAATTTCCATGGGCATATTAAGATAAAAATTATGAAACCTTCTATTGAATACAATAATAGATTCATCTTGCTCCCTTCTCAAAGCGTAGAGATATGATAGGTATTGTTCAAAGGATTTTTTCTCACCCCAATACCTCAAAAACACATTACGCAAATCAATCCATGAACTAATAGAATCATCTTTCAAGTTTCTAAACCAGAATCCAACATCCCCATATAAAGGTTTACAAAAAGTTCTCATGAACACATCCTCATGGATGATTTGTAGAAGATCAATGAATTGTTCAAAAGCAACCATGTGTTGATCGGTTGTCACATGGTCTTCTCCATTGAACTTAGGAAGATAATCTTAAAAAATTGGAGGATATTTATGGAGGACAAAAGGCAGTGTTAGAGGTTTATAGCCTTCTCTGATATTGGATTGAACATAAGTGAGTTGGACACAAAATGGACAAGTAATGACTTAAGGAGGTGATAAATCATCTTTTTTATTCATGGGTTTACAAGATGGGTCAACTTCAGGAGAAATTAAGATATGGACCTCATTCTTTCCAATAAATTCATATGATGAGATCAGATCAAGGTCGATAGTACAAGAATAAGACACATCTTCTTTACTCAAGGAGGAATATGCATTTATAGGCTTATAATCATCTGAGTAAACAAAGCATAAAATAATTCTTTTCACATGTAAAGGAAAAGACATGAATGAACTGATGAAGAAAAATATGAGCTCCTTGAAAAAACTGATGTCTTGGTACCTGGTGTTTTCCTTCCACCTTTTCATTTTCTGTAGGCTAGGCTCATCCTCGAATGGAGTCTTTTGATTGTGGAGTCGCCAAGTGAAAGATTGCAGTCATTATGTGTGTCTATCTTTTGTTCACCATAAAAAAACAGATATGATCATTGTCATTCTCCCAGGTAAATATTGCTTCGTTACTTCTTTCCCCGACAACGGAACCAGAAGATGTTGGTTCTAAAGTATGCACTTGACTGCTAAAGGGCAGAGCTAGGCCACCTCAAGTTTTGAATGGTTGGTTTTTTAATACTTTGATTTTGTTGATCATCTCAAAGATAGGCTTTCTGAGATGGTAATCTAGTTGGACGGGCCACACAGCATGAAGGTAAATTCTCCTTTGCTAATGGTATGGATACAAGAAGAAGAAACATATTCTTTACTCAAGGAGGAATATGCATTTGTAGGCTTATAATCATATGAGTAAACAAAGCATAAGATAATTCTTTTCACATGTAAAGTAAAAGACATGAATGAACTGATGAAGAAAAATATGAGCTCCTTGAAAAAACTGATGGCTTGGTACCTGGTGTTTTCCTTCCACCTTTTCATTTTCTATAGGCTAGGATCATCCTTGAGTGGAGTCTTTTGATTGTGGAGTCTTTTGATTGTGGAGTCACCAGGTGAAAGATTGCAGTCATTATGTGTGTTTATCTTTTGTTCACCATAAAAAACTAGATATGATCATTGTTGTTCTCTCAGGGAAATATTGCTTTGTTACTTCGTTCCCCGACAACAGCACCAGAAGAGGTTGGTTCTAAAGTATGCACCGAACTGCTAAAGGGAAAAGCTAGGCCACCTCAAGTTTTGAATGGTTGGTTTTTTGATACTTTGATTTTGTTGATCATCTCAAGGATAGGCTTTCTGAGATGGTAATCTGGTTGGACGGGCCACAGTATGAAGGTAAATTATCCTTTGCTAATGGTATGGATATTAATGGACAGTTGGGGATATGAAAGAAAAACACAAGAGACAATAGCCAACAATGCAATGAATTGCTCGCTATGTGAGAATAAATACTTAAAATAATATCTTAAGACTTAGACAAATATCTAGATGCAAATCATCCAACAAGTTGCCAAATAGTTGATCTTTTCACTAAAAAGTAGTTGTATAAAAGGTTGCATAATTAGAAAAAAGATAAACTAAAACAATGGTCGAAGGAATAAGGAAATGTACATTGCACACATCACAAAATTTCCATTCAATACAAGATTCAACACATACAGATTTGAGTAAGAAAACACAACTGTCATCAACATATATTCATTAGGTAGAGAACTTTACAATCATATAAGTAGGTTCAACCCTTTTGATACTTCTCCTTTTTCCACCAAAAATTGACCCCTCTTTTCACTAAAAATTGATCCCTAAAACAATACCAAAACTACTTATTTATCAATGTTGGAGAGGATTTCAACCCTCTTAAAAACCAAAGCTTAACATCTGCATGACAACTAAATAACTGGACTAACACTCCTTCACTACAACATAGATACACCTCTTTAACTTGAGCGTATTTAATGGAAATATCAGTCATGACACTCTTTAAATTATCCTCAACAAAACTGTGGATGATATCACACAAAAATGATTGCTTATTTTGTTTTGACACTATTATCTCGAACTTGGAACAACTAGACATTTATAAGTGCAAAATACTTCTACTGTATAAACTGGACTACAAAAACCTTTAACAAAACTAATGTGACAGATTCTAGTGACTGGAACTGTGACTTTATATCCATGTGTAATTTCAGTTGGATTCTAACTAGTAGATAACTTGATGTGTTGGCGGCTTCTTCGAACTCTTCCTCCTCTTTGACAGCAATAAACTAGAACAAAACTCACCTAGAATTTGGCGAATTTATGGAAAAACGACCTCAAAGGTCTCTTCGATTCTGTCAGAACGTGATACTTGTGTAAAATATGAGAGGATTTTGTGCATCGACCCATCCCAACCAAAAACCTCTTTCATTTTTCAAAAATTTATTTCCATATGTTGGCGAGGCGCGTCGGAAGACAATGACAAAAACAAGGAGAAAAGAGCATGGCGCATTTTTGGAAAAATGGCCTAAAAGTTCCATTCAATTCTCTCAGACCGTGATACTTGTGTAAAATATGAGAGATTTTTTTGTACATGGGCTTGTCCACAACAAAAACCTCTTTCATTCTTCAAAAAATCATTTACATCCGTTGGCGAGGTGTGCCGGAAGAAAATGACAAAAATAGGAAAAACAAAGCATGGCGAATTTATGAAAAAATGGCTTCAAAGGTCTCTTCTATTCTCTCAAGTCGTGATACCTGTGTAAAACATGAGAGAGGTTTTTTTTCATCGGCTTGTTATCAACAAAAACCTCTTTCATTTTCCACAAAGTCATGTCCATATGTTCGGGAGGTGTGTTGAACAAGAATGACAAAAATAGGGAAAAAACAAAGTCTTTTTAGTAAATTTGGGAAACGCCTTTTGATTTGTCTTGTGTAACCTCTAATACTTTATTTGTAGCTTCTGACACTGCTTTTGCAGCTTAGAATGTTGCTTCAATTTCATTTTCCCCCTCATTTTTTTGGGGCAGATTACCTTGTTGTTTGGTAGGGGTTGACTATGTATGTTTAGCACTTTCGGGTGATAATGGGATTTCTGAGATATCATATGTTTGTTGTTGCATACCAGAGAACCTATTACCTTCATTTTCCCTTCATTTTGTAGTGGAGGACCTCAACTGCATTTGAGGGATTTCCTCTTTCATTAGAGTTGTTCACCTATTTGCACTTGATGGTGTACCTTTGGTTATAGGATCCCTTTTCTTTCTTGTTGGTTGTTGTGATGCCTTCAATGAGCTACCATCTTTGGGGGAAAACCTTATCTTTTGTATCATCTTCATCTCCTTTATCATCAATCTGTGTATCAGGCTTATTTTCTTGCTCTTGTAAACCCACAAATTGTAAAAAGTAATCCCAAGACATTTCAATTTCATCCAGTGCGAAGACTGAGCGACAAGCTGATTCTTGAACCTCAATTCGTTGAGACCGCATACAATGAGTTGATGCTAACCTTAATTTTTATGAAGTTTCACCTGTAACTATGATTCCCCAGAGCCTCTATGATGATGAAAACTGCAGGTGAAGTTCGCAGAATTCTAACACGAACTGCATGATGATGAACTTCAAAAATGACTTTCATGTACCAGAGTGCTTATGATCATGCATGCAGATGAAGGGGCCAACACTGCACTTTTTTTTAAATATTTAAATTTATTTATGAACGTTAAAAGAATTGAAACAACACGTTTTTGCCCTGTTTGTAAGAACATGCATGTTCTTACAATCAGTGTTTTTCTAAACTGAAAAGGCCTCACCAAATTGCTAGAATCTTAGTAAGGTATTCCAAGGTGACAACATGTTGTTAACCCAAATGAGACGTGCACAATCTTTCATGAAATCAATAAAAATGGTGCAAAAATAATAGAAGGGAAAAACAACTCAAGCTGACTCATAAACCATGGAGGAGCATTAAAACAAAAAATCAGGCTTAAGAGGATGTATAGGTGAATTAAGGGGAAGGGAAGGGATGCATACCTAAGCCCAACATTGGCTCCAACCGAGGATACAACTTCCATGTGAGGTGCTAAGAACAGTAGATAAGGTGCCTTACTTCTCCAAACTTATTTTCACTTACCTTTGTTTCTATATGCCATCCATGCTCTATGTCTTTATTCAAACTGAAACTTGAAATTGAAATTACACTCCAGTGCCTTCATTGGGCTATGGAGTCTTTTATTCACACTAAACTACTGCAAACCAAATGCTCGAAAAATAGATCTTTTTGTCCTACTATAATCTGTTGAAACTTTCCACTCATGTATAAGCAGATTTCCATAGTAACCATTCAAGCAATTGATCTACTAACCATACTTCTTGAACCTGCTTCGTGAAAATGAAATGACAACTCTCTCTGAATATAAAACCACACTTGGAGTGAAACCGTGATAGAGGATTAAAATTGATAAAATCGTCTAAGTATGCATTAATATGAAAATAAAAATCATGACAAGTTACCTCTGTATTGATAGTAAACTCATGTTTCTTCTCCAGATGAACAAACTGCCCTTGTGAAAATATACTCTAGTAGAAATGTTGACATCCTCATTTTTGAGACTCAAAAATGGAACGAGAAAATGTCGCAATCTGCTTCCACTGTTGATTTCTCCCTTTAAGTTTAGAGTGGCAATTTCATCACTACTAGAAGCATTTGAGGCAATGACAAATGCAGCTAGAGTATTGCTACCGACATCTACAATTCTGCTATCACAAGCATCATGGTCTTCATAAAAGTTTTGAGCAACAATTTTACCTCGCAACTGTTGATTATTATCTTGTACATAAATGTCTTCAGCACATTTCAAAGCAAAGGCATCATAAAATCTGGAGGGCAATCGATTACTTCCACTTATTCTAGGAGTAGGAACAACTGGTGTAGTGAGGGCATCATTTGATGAGAAAGAAAATATGTTCAACTTCCCCTTTAGCTCCTTCTCATTTTATTGACCAAAATTTAAACACATATAATCTTGAAGGTTATCATAAGTCAAGAATGTGAGTTGATCTCCAATATTTATGGTCAGATGTTGAGGGGAAGAAACTTGTTGTTTGACAAATTTATCATCACTCTCTACAAATATTCATGAAAGTCATCATTAACAAACTCATCCCTCTGCTTATAACTAAGAAAAGGTTCACTTGTACATGTAAATTCATCTTTGTGATAATCATCAATATACTTAGCTTCAAGAATAGAAAAAACTAATTTATTAGATTTAGGATCCGAGGAAGAATAAAAATTTGAAAGCGATGCATTAGAATGTTGAAGAAACTAAAAACCCGGATCAGATTTTCGTTCTCCATATCCTTCCTTGGATTCCTTTGTATCCAAATATGATTTTTGTTGCTCATAAACTTGTTCCTGTTCCAAATATTCGTCCAAAACTCGATTTAAGAGCCTTCCACAAGCTCAAATGTTGTCCTCAATATCCTCTGCATTAGTGAAGATCTGTTGCAATGATGATGACCTTCTCTCTATGAGAAAAAGAACCAAATCAGGGTGTTGTGCAATTGTATACTTCACCATGGGAGCAACTTCAGTAGGTTGAATTTCCATGCGCATAATAAGATAAAAATTATGAAACCTTCTATTGAATACAATAACACCTTCATCTTGCTCCCTTCTCAAGGCATAGAACTCTCATAGGTATTGTTCAAAGGATTTGTTCTCACCCCAATACCTCAAAAACACATTACGCAAATCAGTTCATGAACTTATAGAATAATCTTTCAAGAGTCTAAACCACAATCCAACATCCCCATATAAATATTTACATAAAGTTATCATGAACACATCCTCATGGACGATTTGCAGAAGATCAGTGAATCATTCAAAAGAAACCATGTGTTGCTCAACTGTCACATGGTATTCTCCATTGAACCTAGGAAGATAATATAAAAAAATTGGAGGACAAAAGGTAGCTTCAGAGGTTTATAGCCTTCTCTAATCTTGGATTGAACATAAGTTAGTTGGCCACAAAATGGAGCAGTAATGACTTGAGGAGGTGATAAATCAACTTTGTTATTCACATGTTTACAAGATGGCTCAACTTCAGGAGGAATTAATATCTGGACCTCATTGTTTCCAATAAATTCATATGATGATATCATATCAAGGTCTATAGTACAAGAAGAAGACACGTCTTCTATACTCAGGGAGGAATATGCATTTGTAGGGTTATAATAATCTGTGTAAACAAAGCATAAGATAATTCTTTTCACATGTAAATGAAATGGAAAGAATGAACTGATGAAGAAATATATGAGCTCCTTGAAAAAATTGATGGCTTGGTACCTGGTCGTTTCCTTCCACCTTTTCATTTTCTATAGGTTGAGCTCATCCTCTCATGGAGTCTTTTGATTGTGGAGTTGTCAGGTGAAATATTGCAGTCAATATGTGTGTCTGGCTTTTGTTCACCATAAAAAACCAGATCTGATCATTTTCATTCTCCCAGAGAAAGATTTCTTCATTACTTTTTTCCCCGGCAATTGTGCCAGAAGATGTTGGTCCTAAGTCTGCACCTGACTGCTAAAGGGAAGATCTAGGCCACCTCAAGTTTTGAATGGTTGTTTTTTGATAATTTGATTTTTTTGGTCAGCTCAAGGATAGTCTTTCTGAGATGGTAATTTGGTTGGACAAGCCACACGGTATGAAGGTAAATTCTCCCTTGCTAATGGTATGGATATTAATGGATAGTTGGGGATATGAAATACAAACACAGGAGACAATAGCTAACAATGCAATGAATTGCTCGCTATGTGAGAATAAAGACTTAAAATAATATCTTAAGACTTAGAAAAATATCTAGATGCAAATCATCCAAAAGGTTGCCAAATAGTTGATATTTTCACTAAACAATAGTTGTATAACAGGTTGCATAATCAACAAAAAGATAAACTAAAACAATGGTTGAAGGAATAATGAAATGTGCATTACACACATCATAAAATTTGCATTGAAGACAAGATTAAACACATACAGATTTGAGTAAGAAAAGACAACTGTCATCAACATATATTTATTAGGTAGAGAACTTTACAATCATATAAGCAGGTTCAATCCTTCTGATACTTCTCCTTTTTCCACCAAAAACTGACCCCTAAAACAATACCAAAACTGCTTATTTATCAAAGTTGTAAAGGATTTCCTTGGATGGAGTGCCAGCATGGCCCACATGTCGATGGGAGAAGATGGTGTCTGCCACCTCTCCATAGACCACGTGACCAACACATGCATCCTCTCCCCTTAATTTATCACCCCCAATGTGAATTGTTTGCATTTACTGCTGCGATCTCCTTACTAACATCCCCATCGTGCCTCCTCTGGTTTTTTTGTCTTGGTGATGGAGGAAGGATGCAGGTCGTCACCTATGCGTGCATGGGATCTTCTCCTCTGGATTTATTTTTATGGCAATGACCCCCGACATCCCTCGCACCATTCCTTATTTTAACATCTGCATGACAACTAAATAACTGGACTAACACTTAATCACTACAACATAGATACACCTCTTTAAATTGAGAGAATTTAATGCAAATATCATTCATGTCACTCTTTAACTTATCTTCAACAAAATTGTGGATCATATCACACAAAAATCATCCCTTATTTTGTTTTGACACTACTATCTCGAACTTGGAACAACTAGACATTTGTAAGTGCAAAATACTTCTACTGTCTAAACTGGAGTGCAAAAACCTTTAACAAAACTAATGTGACAAATGGCAGTGATTGGAACTCTGCCTTTATATCCATGTGTAATTTCAGTTGGATTCTAACTGGTAGATAACTTGATGTACTGACAACTTCTTCAAACTCTTCCTCCTCTTTGACAACAATAAACTAGAACAAAACTCACCCAGAATTTGGGGAATTTCTAGAAAACGGCCTCAAAGGTATCTTCTATTATCTCAGACCGTGATACCTTTCTAAAATATGAGAGAGGTTTTTGTGCATGGGCTTGTTATTTACAAAAACCTCTTTCAATTTTCATAAATTCACCTCCAGATATTCGGGAGGCGTGTCAAACGAGAATGACAAAAACAAGGAAAAAACATAGTTTTTTTAGTAAATTTGGGTACCGCCTTTTGATTTGTCTTTTGTAACCTCTAATACTTTATTTTTAGCTTCTGATACTTCTTATGCAGTTTATAATCATGCTTCGATTTCATTTTCCCCCTCATTTTCATTTTTGGCAGTTTACCCTGTTGTTTGGTAGGGGTTGACTATGTATCTTTAACACTTTCGGGTGATAATGGGATTTCTGAGATATCCTTTGCTTGTTTTTGCATACCAGAACACTTGTTACATGCATTGTCCCTTTGTTTTGCAGTGGAGGACCTCAGTTGCATTCAAGGGATTTCCGCTTTCATTAAGGTTTCTGACCTGTTTGCAGTTGATGGTGTACCTTTGGTTATATGAGCTCTTTTCTTGCTTGTTGGTTGTTGTGATGCCTCTGATGAGCTACCATCTTTGGGGGAAACCTTATCTTGTGTATCATCTTCATATCCTTTATCATCAATTTGTGTATCGGGTTGCTTTTCTTGCTCTTGTAAACCCACAAATTGCAGAAAGTAATCCCAAGACATTTCAATTCCATCCAGTGCGAAGACTGAGTGACGAGATGATTCTTGAACCTTAATTCACTGAGACTGCATACAATGAGTTGATCATGACCTTAATTTGGATGAATTTTCACCTGTAACTATGATTCCCCGCAACCTCTTTGATGATGAAAATTGTAGGTGAAGTTCGCACGATTATAACACGGCCTTAACACGAACTAGATGATGATGAACTTCATAAATGACTTTCGTGTATTAGAGTGCTTATGATCATGCAAGCGCCAACACTACACTTTTTTTTTAAATATTTAAATTTATTTATGAATATTAAAAGAATTAAAACAATGCGCTTTTTCCCTGTTTGCAAGAATAAGCATGTTCTTGCAATCAATGTTTTTCTAAACTTAAAAGGCCTCGCCAACCTGCTAAAAGCTTAGTAAAGTATTCCAAGGTCACAACATGTTGTTAACCCAAATCAGACGTGCACAATCTTTCATGAAAGCAATAAAAATGGTGCAAAAATAATAGAAGGGAAAAACAACTCAAGTTGACTCATAAACCATGGAGGAGCATTAAAACAAAAAAATTAGGCTTAAGAGGATGTATAGCTGAATGAAGAGGAAGGGCAGGGATGCATACCTAAGTTCCAACAAGAAAAACAATAAGTTTATAAAAACAAAAAAATGTGGTTTTCTCCCAAAAGGGTTTCGATGTAAAATGTTGTGTCTTCTAGTTGTTACATTTATGCGATTTCTTCATTATGGTTTATGAATGTTAAAAAAAAAAGATAGTCTTATATTGATTCACCCCCCCTCTCTCAGTATAATTGTGTGCTCAACAACCATTTAGAAATAGGGCATACTCAACCTAGCATCTCATCCCAATCAAAAAGAAAAATGGGCCTACAAATATGCCTTTCTAGCATTACCTCAACCCAATCAAGAAGGAAGATGGGCCTATAAATTCACCTCTCTAGCAGGTTGCCAATGCCACCAACCAAGAAGGATAGTGTTCCCAAGAGGTCATTTCTTTATAAACCCACTATCATGACAATAACTATTGTGAGGAAGATGGAAATTATTGGGGGGGGGGCGGGGGTTGGAACACCCTAGTATTCATCTTGAGGGATACAAGAACTCCCCAATATAAATGTACCTATTTGTGACTCAATTTTGATTGGATTCTCCTTTTCTATATTATGAGATGCATATTAGAGTTGCAATCTAGAAGAACAATTCTATTAATGAACTAAAATTGTTATTACGGATTTGAGTTAAGGATTATTATAGGGGTTCATCGGTTCTCTTTTAGTCAAGTCCCACTTGAATAGCTTTACTAGTGAATGTACATTTTTATGTACATTTTGTGATTACATCTACATTCCCTAGATGTGTGTGTCTTTTATAATTCCCCATTCCAATATCCTGAGCCCATGTAGGCAACTAAGGAATCATTATATGTTTTGTTTCAAAATTTAAATGTTCATTGTAATTCATGTTGAAGTTCTTCCATTGAAATACCATGATGATGTGGTTGGCAGAAGAAATGTTATGTAACTGAGCATGTTGTAGAAATAGTTATTGTTTTCTACAACATTTATTTTTATTTCTTGTAGCATTGATTTATTGTTTTAAATGATTATTTGCATTTAAGCATTGCATTTTAATTTATGAAGTGTAACATGATTCTGAAGCATCAAATGTAGGGAGCCAAAGGGTACTCTATGCCCTAAACAACTTGACCTTCATAATACATGAACATTGTATGTTAGGGTCCTAACCTAACCTCCCTACTTTGTGGTCCTGAGGAATTAGCAAATTAATGGACGAGGCCATCTTCTTTAAATAGGGCCCATTAATTAGTTAGTGGATAGTCTCTTAATGTGAAATGGTCATGATTATTTAATAAGGCCCACTAGGTCGTTGGTACTCATTAATGATGGAACCATCAGTAGTTAGGGATTGACTAGTAAGAAACTATTTATAAGAGCTAAGCGGCTATGTACTATTTTTTCAAATGTTTTTATTGTATTGGAGCTCTGCTTAAAGGAGGCTTCCCCCTTGAAGAGGCCTATGAATGTTGTTCTCTCTTTTGGAATTATGAATACAAGGGTTATATTTTGGAGATTTCATCTCATTGTCTCTTGTATTTGATTTTTTGCACTTATATTTCTCTTAATATTGTTTTTGTTTTGTTATTTCTATTAGTTAAGTACATTACAAGTGGTATCAGAGCTCTTTCCTAAGCTAGCACATGCCCGGATTTTAGAAATTTATTTTTAGGCTAGAATCATGTTACAACATCTTTAAATAACACAAATTTCTATATTTTAGTTGGTAAAACTACTATTGGGGAATAATACATGCACAAAATACAAACGGTGTCACCTGGTTGGACACGCTTATAACCTCTAATGGTACCCTTTGAGTAGTACCACATTGACCAACATCTAGATATGGATTTTTCTTCCACGTACCCTCAGGTGTATCAATATCCCCTAGGCGCACTTGAAAATAGCCTTACATAAACCTATAATTTTTCTTGTTTCTGTAGTACACCAAAAACAACACTCGTGGATATCACTTTCTAGTACCCAAGAATTAGGTAGTATGGATAAAGGTATGGCCTAGCCTCCTTGGTTAACATTGTAAGAGATTAGGCAGAGAACTATTGTAGAAAACTCATACATATATCATAGAGTTAGAGCACTCCTTTGGCCTTAGCACTTTGCAACCCTAGCCTCTACAACACATGCCACAAAATTCCTACATAAAGTGGAATATCAGGGATTTGGGAATTATTTCATCACAATAATACTCATATTGGAGTAATATTGCTACTGAAGCTTTAAAAAAAGAAAAAAAGTATGGTGGTCCCAATAGTACCCTTACAAGAGACTTGTCACAAACGAATCCTTGTGTGGCATTGATCACATTGGTATATCTCACCATCAACCCTTTTTTTTGGAGTTGACAATTCCATTGTGGGCAACCTATCTTAAAATACTCCTTGTGTTGCACCAATCACATTAATACAACTCTCAAGAAACCAATTTTTGTGGACCCGTTCCTATTGTTATCGATGACCTATCTCAAAAGTTTCTTAGTGTGGCATTGATCGCATTGGTGTCACTCACTAATAATCCTTTGAGTGGACCAAAGCACCCATGCCTTGCTACTAGAAACAATAGCAAGGACAACAAATTCATTGAACTATAAAATTTGATGTCCCAACAAAAGGATGCATTGGAGGCACTAGCAATGAAGGTCAATCATATTTTATCCAGCCTCTCCAAACATCTTGAGGAGCCAGAGTATCAAATAGATTTCACACATGAGGGAAAGAAATAGAGGGAGGGAAGCTCATTAGAACACCCTTTCATGGTAACAATAGGTGGAACCACTTTCCTGATGTAGATATTGTTGGTTGTGGAGCATGATTATCTTCTTGATTCAGAGGTTTGTTTCAGCCGTGCTTGGATCCCATTTCTTGACAGAGGGTGTGGGGGGGCTTTCCCCCCCACTACTGTTGTCAATAGGGTCTATGGAGGAGTAACGACAATTAATGGATCCCCCCCTAGCGGGGGATTCAGGGGTAGCGCCCTGAAGAGAAATTTTGGGAAAAATTGCCTTGTAAAATATTATAATTTTGTAGTCAATCTGGACCGTTCAATATAAGATCACAGATCCAATGGTAGAAGTTATGTTAGGGATTTTTTCCCTAGAAGGAAACCCTCTTTTATGAGGAAATTGTATTACGGTTGTGAGTGATAGTGAATATTGTATTCTAAGGGAGGAGAATGCGAGAGAAAGAAGACGAAGTTACAACAGGTGTGTTGTAGGTTGTATCCCTTCATTTTGTTGGATAATAAAAAGGAAGGACCTGGAAATTTCTCTGGTGGACGTAGCCCACACTGGGTGAACCATGTATATCTATGCCTCTATTTTATTGTGTATCTTATGTGTTTTATTTCTACATTTGTTTTATTTTATTGCTCCGCGATCCTGTTTTTCTAACATATATGAACACATTTGACACATTTGACCCCATAGGTTGGGTTACACAAATGGAACAATATTCCACCCTCCATGGAATTATTGATGACATGGTGAAACTTAGAGTGAGGGTATTATACTTGGATCAGGGATGATGTCAATGGTGGCAATGACATGAGAAATCCTATGGGGGATACATTGCCTACAGCCAATCCGTGAAATCCATCCATGCTCTTTTGGAAAGAAGCACTTAGTATTTGGGACAATTGACCAAGCTATGCCAAATAGGCATAGTAGTAGACTTTATAGAAACATTTAAGGAATTACTAATATACATAGAGGCCTTACTATTTTGTTTTTAAACAATGTTTTGTTAGTAGTCTCAGGGAATATATTAGAGCACAAGTCATGATGCAACATCCAACCACTTGGTTGGAGGCCCCTTGGAGGCGTAGAGAAGTAGATATTGTGATAAATACATGGGATACAAAGCTCTTTTATTCACTTCCCTTACCCTCCAATGGAATCTACAACCATTTCCCTTCTCTCTCCACCCTTGAGGGTCCATAAGTTGAACCATGAAGAAGTATTTGAATGCAGTGGCTCAAACTTTTCTATAATTGTGATGATAATTATTTCAAAGGGAATATATATAAGGAACAAAAACAATTTCAAATGGATGTGTCCCTAACTAACCACCCTGAGGAAATTTACAATGAATCCACCCCAAAGCTAGAATTCATGGACAATACACCTCCTCCTTAGGAAGAACCCAACCTAGATCCACCTCAAGAGGAACCACAAATGCCCCTCCATGGTTTATTAGGCCTTTTAGCCACCAAGACCTAAAGTTGATTAGCTAAATCAAGCAAGGAAAGTTGATTATTTTAATTGACAGTGGCACACCCATAATTGTATTCATCAGTGAGTGGTAGAAGAAACCCATTGTTATGTCCATGTAGTGAAAAATATTCAAATTATGATAGCCAATAGTGTTGATGTTTTCATAGTTGCGGGAGGTATTAACCTCTAGTATAACCTTTGTACTTAGAGTAGAATATTTCGGAAGCAAGAGAACCATTAAAAAAATGTGGAAATACCCTAGAAGAGAAGTCAACACGGGGAGAATAATAAAGAATTAGAAGGCTCCAGAAAGAGAATTCGACCCCACCTGGAAAAGTCACTTGGATAGGCTAGTATAAATAAGGAGGCGCCTTAGCTCATTTGGACACACACACTCACTAACTCAGCTAGTGCACAAGTCTAAGGAGCAACAGTTGCAGCAGAAGTAGGCGCAAGTATGGAGAGAGTGGTGCAGCAATCGTCGTGGAGTGTTCTCAGTTTTTTTGTTATCTCTCTTGTGCGCTTCTCTTGGTAAAGGTACACTTTTATTAGTAGAGGTATGTTCTCTTGGTATTTTGTTACTATTGCAGTAGAGGTAATTTTGTTTAGGGTTTATATGTTGGTTCTAGTGGACTTGCCAGAATCTATCTAAGAAAAGGTTACTATGATCAGAGGTGGCATGTGTAAGTGCCTATGGTTGGGTGACAATGATGTGAGTTTATTTGTTGGTTCTAGTGGAGTTGCCATAATCTATCTAAGAAAAGGTTACTATGTTCGGGTGTGGCATGTGTAATTTCCTATGGTTGGGTGACAATTATGTGACATTGTCTATGGTTAAACGAGCATATCAAAATTTTAACATGGTATCAGAGCTGGTTTCCTTCAAATAGTCTAATCGTTGGAAGGAATATCATGAGATTTACCTCACCACTGCAGTTTGTCGCAGTACCCTTCAACAATGCCTTGCTGCAGTACCATCCCGCTGCACATTTTATTTTTTCAAGCTCATTGAGCACCTTTTCTAGGACGTTTGGCCTAATTCCTTCACAACAGGTGCGCCCTACCCTAGCGCATCCCCAACTACCTTCAGATTGCAAGTTGGGGCACTTTGAAGTTTTAGGGTTCGTCGTTGCTTGTCGATGTTGTCAGATGGTGTCGTTGTTTGTACATACTACCAAAGGTATGTACTTGTATATGTTTAAACGATATCACTATCTTGAGGGTGTTTGCAGGAGAAGGTATATTTTGTCCAAGAAATAATCATAGATCCAGAGGGATCTCAGATCCAACACATTCAGGGGAACAATGCATTTGAGGTTTGATTGTTTTGATATGCCTCTAGTTGTTATGGCATTATTGTGATCTTATGAACATCTAGTTGTATTTTGATCTATTGAAATTATGATTATTATACTAACCTCTGGTCAAAGTTAAAGTTATAAGCTGACTTTAGTCAAATTATTAAATTGATTAAGGTTGAGATCTTAGATTTTATTTGCCATATATTTTTTAACTCGGATTTTTTTCAAGACATATTATCTTAGTACAGGGGACATGTTGGAGAGAATACTTATCATCTCGAGTGAAGGAGACTCGGAAGAAAAACAACAACACTTGTTCTTGGAGATAAGATTCCAGGTTCAAGGTTTGATTGATTAAATTGATAAGTTTCCAATTTACACATATCAAGTTTGATCATTGCTACATTACAAGTAAACACTATAGTTGTGACAACAATATTTGAAAGGTTCTATTACTGTTAGGTACAATGAAAAGTTGGTAGCATGTGAGTATTATTGATATAAATGCTTATTGTACTTGTTTGCAAGATGAACTAAAATCTCCTTTAGGAGATATTTCTTGTTTTTCTTCTAGGCAAGTCACCTTGGTAATGCTATGATGATTACCATGAAATTGTCTCTTATTCTTATTACCATAGATATGTTCTTATGAAAATTCTATTATATTGGAAATACTTTTTCTCTTGTTGTTCTTGTCTCGGGAAGGTTATATTACAAATTCCATGGAGGTTACCATGGATATGTATGTGTTCCAGGAAGGTTACCACGAAAGCAGGTCACCAGTGACAACTCTGAGAGGGAGCTACAGTGACAGTTGCAGAAGGAAACATATTAGATAGTGTTGGTTTTTCTATTCTTCTTCTACTTAGGATTATTTATTGGTTATCCTGATCTTACCTTATTGTCATAGGATTACCCAGGTTTAGATTTAATAAGCTCCCAAGAAAAGACCTCTAAAACTATCGGGCCCCCTGGTAAACCAGAAGGCAACGAAGCATGTAGGGTGTACTACATAGTCTCACCCAAGATAACTCTATGGGTGGCTGCAATACTCAGGTGTTTGCAAATTGGGAATGAGTGGAGATATGTGATTCTATCTTGTAATTTGTCTTTATTCAGTTTAACATCTGATTATAGTAGTCATTCCATTCATTCATTCACACAACACAAGTGTTACCATGGTTCACCCCCTCTTGGGCTACATCCACAAAGATCTGGCTCTCAAGCTCTTTATTATGGTTCAGTAATATGTCACGTTGCGCGTGTTTACAATATTAGATCTTACTATCTTCAACAGGCTCTTCCATCCCTGTGAGGCTAACTAGATTGCACCAGGCTCCTCATCCTGCAATCTAACCCTCGGGATCAAGTCACTCACTGCTTCCCTAGCTCACCATCTTTCTGATTAGTATAGTTCTTACAACTCTCTGCCATCCATCCTATGCTTTTATCCTCTCTTTATTTTCTCTTTCTTTCTCCATCGGCCCCCTTTCTTCCTCTAAGTATTACCAATTTATATTCTTGGCTCATTATCCATTACAATACATTACAAAAACCTTAAGCCTAGCGTCATTAGATCTTCCTTGCATGCACACCTCGCTTGCTTCCCTCACACGTGTTTCTCTTCCTTTTAGTTGTCCTTTCCTCCTTTCATGCTTCTCTTCCCAAAAATAATCTTTTCTCCTTACTAGGTCTGCATCCAACAAACCCCCACACTAACATGTGGCTTGTCCTGAGCCACCTAAACTTTGTGTTCTTCTTCAATAGCTCCTGCAAGAGTCTAAAACTTCTCTGTGAGTTCCCTTACTTGTTATTGAGCCTACGTGGTCTTTTCTCTTATTTCATCCAATACTTGCGCTGTAATCTCCTCGCTAATCATCTCTACGCACTCTGCCTGAATTTGTGTCATGTTCTTCCTTGCCTCTTCTGCCTGTGTAATGACCTCCGCTACTATCTCTTGGAGAGATTCCATTTGAGCTTGTCGATCCTTCTTCTATGTCTGAATGACTATGAGCTCTGCTTATAGCTTCTTCATATCTTGTACTACTTTGAGGCACTCAGTGATCTTCATCGTCTTCTTCCTTTGCTTGAGGTCCTGGATAACTGTGCTTATCTTTTTCTCTTCCTCGTCCCACTGCTAGACCTGTTGATACTCCTCCATCTTTTTCCATAGTTGTGTTGCTCTATCAAACAAGTCGATAGTTTCACTAACTTGTCGTTCCATTTCCTCCATCTGCCATGTTGCTTCCTGATTCCTTTGTTCCTTAACATTCGAGGGAGTGGTAGGGATGAGTTTTTCTCAGAGGTTCTTGATCTCCTGCCTGTATTGATAGGTACTTTTCTTTGGCGCACCCCCTTTCTTCTGTTATTCCTACTTCTGCCCTAGCTTTGGCTTCTTGGGTGTCATTTTGTCTCCTGCAGATCTCTTTTCTTGCCCTGCATCAACCTCCTTATCCGTGGACATCTATTGAATCATAACTTGAACTCTCCAGTCATCTTTCTAATCCTTGATGGCCATATCTACATCCTCTTCCTTGACGCAGTATCACAGTTTTAGCCATTCCTTCTCGAGATCCATTCGTGCTTGGATCCATATTATATGCTTGGTCACTTTAAATTTGGCTATGCCCCGATATTGCGCAACCATTTCTAGCGTAATCCACCAAGTATTGGCAATGATTTCCTGCAGGTCGTTGTAATACCCTGCAAACATGAAGGCATTTGCACTTTTGTTTTTGGGGTATGAGGTGTTCCCCAATGATAGGTATCGCATTGCATGGAAACGAGTGGATCGCTCGCAAAAGTATGTATATTTAGGGTCCCTCCATCTGACCAAGGCGATCAGGATGAGTAGCCAAGAGTAGTGGAACTCTGTCCCTAGGTCTTGCATGTCCTTGCATTCTTCAAGGAACATATTTAACAAGTAGTGGACCTGGCTAAGTATAGTTCCCTCCTTACACAGTGTTGCACCTGTGACGACCCCACTAGGGACTTCCTCCTTGTGGAACTTCCTGAGCAACTTGCACGCCATGAGTTTGGTGGCCAACCTTGTTGATGCATCACCGATGTGCTTAAAGATGATTTTGCGCGACCCTCTTCATGTGCCATACGTCTTCTTCATTTCCTCGGCTAGTGCCTTCTCCTTTGTTTTTTCATCGAGGAACTCCGTGGGGATATCCCCTCGAGATGGAATCCCTATAATGAACGCAATGAGCTCTACGTTTATCGAGATAGACTCCTCCACCCATAGGTATCCTCCATGGGTAATTTCCATTAGCTTCTTGATGCAATTGTTTATGTCAAGACCCCTTCCAAAGTGTGGGATATCCAACAGGTTTAGAATCCCGGTGTTGGCCACTCCGGCTACCAAATGTTTTGGTTGGAAAATTGGCTTGCAAAAGGGTCCTATACCCACGGTATTCAGGCAAACTTTTTTTGCAAACTCAGGAAACTTGTCCAAGTCGGTCACATCGTGATCCGAGTACCGTAGTTTTTCCACGCAGCCTAAGAGGTTGGCTGAGATACACACCCCTTCTGGAATGTGCAGTAAGACTATGGATGTTGCAGCCTACCTGCACGGTGATCTTGCTACTAGTCGCTTGCCCTTTCATTGTGGTGGCTGACTTGAGGTTCCAACCTCCATTGTTCTCTCCTCTGTATACGCCTCTACCCATACAGTGACATCTTCTACTATGCCCTCTTGTTGTTGTTGTGTGTGACCTTTCTGGCACAATTGGTTCTGTCTGGTTTGGGACCATCCCATTAGCCCTAAGGGATTCTTCAAGTTTTTGAGGGCGCAAAGGATTGTCTGCATCTCTAGACTGTTGGCTCTCTCCCACTTCCGGTATATCGGTATCCATGCCTACTGCCAATGTTTGTTGGGTTTCCTCCACCACTGGTGTGGTGCTCTCTAGTTCCATATTGGGCAAAGGGATTTCATCCAAGTTGACAATTTCCATAGTTCGTGGTGGTTCATGTTCGCTTCCCTGTGGATGTTGAGATGCTCTAAGGTTGCTTCGAGGTCGTCTGTAGGCCTGGCTTGCGCTCATAGCTTGGGTGGTGCCATGGTTGTTAGAATGGTCTCCCCTGAGCTAGTTCGTTCTGTGACTCCTGCAAACTCGCTCTCTACTCTGTATACTCTATCGCTCTGTGCTTTTCTCGATTTCACAATAACCCTTCTGTTACCCTCATGCTTACCTTATATAGGAATCATGTGAAGCTTCTTGGAGAAGTTACCCAAGCTGTGTTTTGAATGAACCGACGCTTCCCGCGTACCTGTCATTGAATTCCCTTGACGTCGCCAATTGGCGTGATTAATGTGATGTCCCATCAATAATTCTTGAAATTCAATTTTGATAGATGTTGTCAGTTGGCACCTATTTTTCGTACCCACCATTTCCACAATTTCCTCCTTTTTCTGACTGTTGGTCCTTTCTCCGGCGCGCTAGTTGTTCCAAGTGCGCATTATGTTGTTTGGCCGGTGCGCATGAAATTTTTATTTTCATCGAGCTATGTCTCCTTTCACTGGTTGTTTTATTTTGATGTATGGTGCAGTGACCCCTATGTTGTTGCACACAATCCTTTGTTTTTTTTTTGTAAGTGCTAGGAGGTCGATTGTCCCTATACAACTTCAGTCGACTCCCATTGATCATTCCTCTGATTTTTGTTCCTCCCAAGTCCTTCAACTATACAACTCCCCCGTCTGTGACAGTCTTTACTTCATATGGTCCCAACCAATGCATTATGAGTTTTCCTGGGTGTTGAAGAGATTTACTGTCGTACACCAAGACTAGGTATCCCTCCTTGAATTTTTTCCTCTTGATATGTCTATCATGCCAAGCTGTGTCCCTTGCTTTCTGTACTTCTTGGTGAAACCCTGCTAGAATCCTATCTTCTTCCATGATCATCAGTTGACTTAGCCCTTCTTGTACTACGCCTCGCTCTGTCATGTTTGTAATTTCTGCTACGTGCAAACTAGGTACCAAAAACTCTAATGGCACCACTGCTTCTTGTCCATACACCAATCTGAATGGTGTCTGCCTAATCAATTGTTTGCATGTGGTCCTGTATGCCCACAATATTGTCGGTATCTTCAAGTCCCAACCGTCCCTATTAACATTATAGATCTTTGTCAGTGCATTTTAGAGGATCTTATTAAAGGCTTCCACTGTTCCATTTGCTTGAGGATGATATGGTGTACTATTTTGATGATAAACTTCAAACTCCTCAGTCATCGCCTTAATAGTGTTGTTAATGAAGTGAGTTCCTTGGTCACTCATCAAAATCCTTAGGCATCCAAATCTAGTGATCACTTTCTCAAACAAGAAGTGTGATGTTGTCTCTACACTGCAATCTTTTACTGGTGTCGCTTTTTCCCATCTTGTTAAGTAATCTGTCACAGTAATAATATACCTCGCTCCTGACCTTTTTGTTGGCGGGGTAATTGTCCCACAAAATATATTGCCCACTTGTCAAATACATGTAAGGTTACTTGTGGTCTCAGGGGCATCTCGTCCCTTCTATTCAGTTTTCCAACCCTCTGACATACATCACATCTCTAGCAGTAGTCCTTTGAGTCTCTATGAACAGTCAACCACCATAGTCTTGCACGCAATACCTTTTGCGTGGTAGTTTTACCTGCATAATGTCCTCCTACTATTCCCTCATGGGCTTCTGCTAAAATCCTAGGTCTTTCATGTTCTAGTACACATCTTCTCAAGATGTTGTCTGCACCCATCTTGTATAAGTGTCCTACAATCAATTAATAGTATGTAGCCATGACTACCAGATTTTTCTTCTGCGCAATGTTAAATTCTTGTGGCGCAGTCCCTATACTCAAGTATTGGATGATGTCTGCAAAATATTCATCAGCTACTTGGACTGAAAATAACTGTGCATTGGGAAAGTTGTCCTCTAGATTTGTAGGTTCTTCTCCATTAATGATCCTCGACAAGTGATCAGGTCCTGCATTCAACTTCCCTAGTTTGACTATCACTTCGAAGTCAAATTCCTAGAACAACAATAACCATCTACAAATTCTCCCCCCCCAACACTGGCTTATTGACGAGGTATTTGAGAGTTGAATGATCTGTAAACATCTTGAATTTTTTCCCAATAAGTAATGTTTGAACTTTTGAAGCGCATAGACCATAGCTAAGGCTTCTCTCTGTGGTATTGTAATTCTGCTCTGATTCTGACAGTTTTCTACTAGCAAATGTTATAGGATGGTCCAATTCTCCTGCTCCTGGTTGCACCAAAATAGCTCCAAGTGCTATGGTTGATGCATCTACATGCACATGGAATGTCTTTTCCTAATCTGGGAATACTAGTATTGGTGCAGTTACCATCTTCTCTTTCAGGGTGTCCAATCCTCGCTGACAGTCCTCATTCCACTGAAACTTGTTGTCTTTTCTCAACAATTTCCCCATTGGCGCAGTGATATGCGCATATCCTTTTATAGATTTCCTATAGTACCATGTGTGTCCCAATGTTGCTATTAACTGATGTACTGATTTTGGTGGTGGTAGATTAACAATTACTACAATCTTGACAAGATCTACTAGCAAGCCTTGCTTGCATACTATATGGCCCAATAGTATCCCAAAGGCTGTTATGAAGATGCACTTATTGATGTTTAACGATATTTGACATTGCCTGCATCTTTCTAACATCAACCTCAACACCTCTAAATGGTCTTTCAATAGACTATAGTCTGTCCAATCATCTAGATATACCTCTAGAAGTTGGTGGATGAATTCTTTGAATGCAGCTATGACTACTCTGGAAAATATTGTTGGTGCATTCTTCAGTCCAAACGACATGACTGTATAATGGTAGGATCCCCATTCTATGGAAAAAGCGGTCTTGTATCTGTCTTCTGGGGCTATCTTGATCTGATGGTATCCTGAGAATCCATCAGTGAATGAATAAGCTTCATGTCCTCCTACGTTCTCCAACACCTCATCTGTGAAAGGAGTAGGGAACGAGTCGTGTAGGCATGTATCATTCAACTTCCTTAGGTCGACACATATCCTTATCCGTCCCTGTTTTTTCTCATGAACTACCATAGGGCTTATCCATTCAAATTTTTCTACAGGTTATATGATTCTGGCCTCCAACATCCTATGAATTTTGGCTTTGACTTTTTGCTTATATATGGGATTTAGTCTATATGGTTTTTGTTTGATCAGTCTTGCCTCAGATATGAGAGGTATCTTCATTTCACCTAGCTCTTCTACTATGCCTTTCATTTATGTGAACATTGTTGGGAACATGCCGTTGTCCTCGCGCAGTAACTCTATTATCCTTTCCATTATTTGATCATCCTAGTAGTCTCCAACGATGGCCATTTTCAGATTCTCAACTATCCCAATGTTGACTTTCTTCACCTTAATCAACACAACAAATACTTTTGATTCCAAACCTTCCACTTCTCTTTCACCTTCAACTTTCACAATCTGAATGTTTCGCGTGTCATCTTCATCCGGTGCTTCTTCTTGCACATGGTAGCATGACAGTAGTTCTTTTAATGCCTGTTTGTTTTGTTGTTGTTCTTATGTCATGAGTTCAACTTCTGGTTCTTTAACGATTATCACCCCTCTGATTCGTTTAAGTGTTGAGTCTATGTTGGGGTTCTCATGTTCAAATGAGAAAGTGATTGTAAAGTTTTGCTATAATATTGTCCAGTTTGTAGTTCCTCTGCGTAATTCCTGGTATGTATACAAGTTTGTTGGAATCCCTTATAATGTGTGAACAAAATGATGAGGACATTCCTATGGTGGTGTCATCCTCCATAGCGTTCTGCACTTCTCCAAGTGTTATACTGGTGACCCTTGTCTGTCACATTTCTGCAATTGGTTGCTTCCCTATTCTGCGCCAAACATGATGTCTAGTAACCGCTTACATTGGTACCAGTCCTTAACTATCTCTTTGTGCCCAACCCACCATCTTGCATGTGTTGCCTTGAGTGCTATATCCAGGGATAAGAGCCTCTGATTTTCTATCACTTCATCTTCGTATTGTTTCAAGAATGCTTCTAAGTGTTTCACCCCATGGTAGTTGGGAGGTTTCCTTATCTCTGTGCCTACCCATCTCACTGCGCACACTATTCTCGCGCATATTCTTGTGGAGACTTCATGTAACTTCTGCTGCCAATTCTCTAAGCCCATATCTGAGTCAGATGCACATGAGGTGATGCTTCTCCAACTGAGTACCCCATCTGTAGTTGGGTTCACATAATCTTCTTCTCGCGCGGTTGTTCTTTACAACTAGTTAATTTCCTCCAGGTCCAAGCAAGTAGGTTATACAAACCTTTCCCCTTATGATGGATCCAATGGCGCAATGACTATGTATTCTCCTGACTTGAATGCCATCTTCCCCGTCTTTAAGTTGATTATGTCATGATTTTCAAACTCCCAATCCAAGCCAAGAAATGGTTTATAAGGTGTTGTGCCATCCACTATCTCTATTACTTTGAAATCGGCTTTAGTGCATACTCCATCCAGATCTATTGTCAACCCTTTAGTCTTCAAATTGATAGAACTCTATGTTGATTTGCTAGTTTTAGCTGAACCGGTGAATATCCTAATGTGGGATCTCCCATACATTGCCATGTCTTCTTGGGTAACACATTTACTATGGATCCTAAATCCAATATAATATCTCTCATGTTAAAATCTCCAATGTTAGCGTTCAGTCTGAATTCTCTATTTTCTCTCCTCCTTGTATAAAGATGATTAATTGTTTTATGTTCTAGATTTCCTTCTGCCTCTATGCTACATCTTTTTAGTATATTTTGTAATACTTTAACAAAGAATGGATCATTTAGTAGTTTAACACATGATTGCAAAAAGCCCTTAATCGTACTTACTTATCCCAGGGGTTTTGCTTCTTTGGTGTGATCCAGTTATGGAGGCATATCATACGCTGGTACTTCCTTATTATGTTGCACAGTTGATGTCGATCCAATGTTTGGCTTTAGGAATTCTTGTCTAGCTTGCTTGAATATCTGCTTTTCTCTCTGCGCATCAAACTGTTCTTCGGTTCGACATTCTTCTTCACCCATTGGTGTTGTGTTGGATCTTGTGTTACTGCGTCATTTCATATCTTAGCTCCTCCCCGTGTAACTATGTTGATGTTTCTTCCGTCATCCCTTGCTTCCGCTGAAATCCACTGAACATTCTGATTGTTTTGATTTCTCTTTTCATGCATCTTTCCCAATAGTGTAGAGAATTCTTCCGTGTCATGATCTGATGCGCGACAATACATACATGTCATAGGTGGAAGTGGACATTCTCTTGTATAGTGTCTTGGTTGTTGAAATTTGTCGCATACCACTAGTCCTTTGCCTCTTCCAAAGCCTCATCTTCCTCTTCATCCACCTTTGTATCTAGATCGATCTCCTCGTGGTACATTGTACTGGGGTGTCTGGTTATACTGTGTTGGATTATAGTGTGGTTGCGAGGTATTGTATTGCAACTGCGTAGTGTTATATTGTTGTTGCGCAATGTTATACTGCTACTGCACAGTGTTATATGGGGTTGGTATTTGGTTAAACTATGGTGTGGCTTGCCCAATCATTATTTTTGCCTGCACCCTGTAAGCATCTGATGTTCTTTCCCTCATGAGGTCCATGGTCCTGCAATATTTGTCATCATGGCCTATTGACTTGCAAAAGTTGCAATATGAAATCTTAGGTATTGTCTAGTACTTCTACATCAATGGGAAGTGATATGGATCATGCCCTTGTTTCTTAAAGATCTCACACCATAGTCCTTCTGTTGGCAACGGGTTTGGCATTCCTGCTGCCATGTACTGCACGAATGTTGGACATCTATTCTTATGGTGTCCTTATGTCCTACATGTGGTACACCAAACGACTTCTCTTTTGTCCTTACCTTTGTTCTGGTTTAGCTGGAATGTTAAGTTCTTCAGATCCTCCTTCAACTCTTCTATGGTTGGATCTATCTTCTACTATTGGTTCTCTTCCAGTTGTAGGGCTACCCGTAGAGCCTCTGCCTGTGTCTGTAACTTCTGTTGTCACAAAGGGTATTTCAAGTGTGGTAGCAATGAATTGATGAACATATGCCTATGTTGCATATATGTCATGCCATACTTTAGCTTTCCCTTCAATCGTTTGAATATCTTGTCAATCTCCCATACATATTCTCCTGGTTTCTATCTAATCTCTATCATCTCATTCATGTATTGATCCTCTGAACTAGGCTTCTGGAAGTCATTTATCAATAGCTTCTTGATATCTCCAATTTTTCTAGTTGCTCTTGGCGGAATGTTTGCAGCTAAACTCATGTACCAATCCAGTGAGTGATCTCTTAGCGTCATAGCTAACTACGCAAGTTTAGTGTCCTCATCTATGATCTATTTTGCTTCCCAGATCTTTTCACAAATAAACAAGTGCTTCTCAGCGTCCTTTGATGCTTCTCCTTTGAATTCTGGTAACCTTATGGTGGGATCATGTCCTGCGATCTTGAATGTTGAACTACTACCTCCGCACGGTGTAGATACTTGACTAATGCTTCCTGAATTGGCTTCCCCGGTTGTTGTTCCTTGTGTAGATGTACTTCCTATTGTCTTCCTTATCCTGAAATTTGGTTGTCTAAATGGTGTTGTTCTTCTTGGTGTGTTAATTGCACATGGGTTTATGGGTTCCACACTGACACTGATATGGATAGGAGTGTTGCTTTCTATTCCCGCTCTTGGACCTCTCATCTTCCTCTCATATGTCGCGCGCAGGGTTTCCTCAATATGCTCCACAGCCCGAAGATCCTCTACCTCTTCTTCATCACTTGCCAAGCCCTCCCTCACGACTACAACTCTCTTCTTGGTGTTCACCTTATATTGGTAGGGTACTCCACTGCAGGTTCTTCCAGTTGTTTCCATGATCCGCTTGATCTGGTCTTCATCCATAATAATTGGGTCCAAGGCCTCCTCCTTCTTTCTTTTATCCCTTAGTCCTTCCATTTCTCCTTCTCTTGTGAGTGATTCCCCCCTTCCCCCATGAACGTAGAGAAGTTTAGTTGTCTGATTCCATGGTCATTACACCTTTGTTATCTAGTAACATATTAATAGAAGTATATAACTATATGATATACCTACCTCGAGGTCCCTTCAAGAACTCTTGTTCTGATGCATTGTAAGACTTCATTGTATCTACTGCAAATTCTGTGATAAATCCCGCAACAATGTTGTCTAACTAGAAATCTACTACACACGTAAATTTATTATCAACTTGTTGTAACTGCGCGATCTCTACAGGGTTCCACTTTAGCTATCTGATTTGATTTGTAGGATGGTTATCTTTCAACCTTTTTATCCACTCGTGCAACGCATGCGGTAATTCACAGAAAAATACTTCATGCAAGTCGTTGAATATGTACTTGTCCATATATTTGCATGGTGTCAACTTCGGGTTTCTGTTATCTTTATGCACAAACTCCAGCTCCTTGGTTTTCAACCAACTCTCTATCTTTGTCTTCATTGGATTCCACGGTCTCAACATCCCCTTTTAGATTCTCATTATCTCAACGTATTGTCATCCGATTTGGAATTCTTTTGATGCGTCTTCCACAAATCTCATATACTCAATCCCATCCTGTTCCAACCAACCGACAACATAACCATTTGTTGGTTTTTCTATTCTTCTTCTACTTAGGATTCTTTATCGGTTATCCCAATCCTACTTTACTGTCATAGGTTGACCCAGGTTCAGATTTGATAAGCTCCCAACAAAATCCCTCTAAAACTATCGCCCCGCCTGGTAAACCAGAAGGCAACGCAACACATAGGGTGTACTATGTAGTCTCACCTGAGATAGCTCTATGGGTGGATACAATACTCAGGTGTTTGCAAAATGGGAATGAGTGGAGATCTGTGGTTGTATCTTGTAATCTTTCTTTATTCAATTTAACATCTGATTATTGTAGTCATTCCATTCATTCATTCACATAACACAGGTGTTACCATGGTTCACCCTCTCCTGGGATACGTCCACAAAGATATGGCTCTCAAGCTCTTTATTATGGTTCAGTAATATGTCACGTTGTGCGTGTTTACAATCTTAGATTTTACTTTCTTGAACATGCTCCTTGACCCCTGTGAGGCTGACTAGATCGCACCAGGCTCCTCAACCTGCTATCTAACCCTCGGGATTGAGTCGCTCACTGCTTCCTTGGCTCACTAGATTACTGAGTAGTACAATTCTTACAACTCTCTGCCATCCGTCCTTTGCTCTCATCCTCTCCTTATTTTCTCTTTCTTGCTTTGTCGGCCCCCTTTCTTCATCTAAGTATTACCTATTTATATTCTTGGATCATCAACCATTACAATACATTACAAAAACCCTAAACCTAGCATCGTTAAATCTTCCTTGCATGTGTGACTCACCTGCTTCCCTCAAACATGCTACTTTTCCTTCCAGCTGTCCTTTCCTCCTTTCATGATTCTCTTCCCAAAAATAGCCTTTTCTCCTTACTAGGTCTGCATCCAAAAGATAGCCTCCAGTTTGAGACATGGAGAGAATTGACCATTATGAAGAGCCTGCTCCCAAGCAATGACAACAAATCCAAAAATCATGCATTCAGACATGTGTGAACCAATGAAATAAACTTCACTTAGTGGATAAAGGAGGAGAGTTCGCATCAAATGACTTCAAAGCATTTTGCAGAGAAGTTGGGATTAAGAGGGATCTCACTACTCCCTACAATCCTCAGTAGAATGGGGTAGCATAAAGAAAGAACCAAACGATAATGGAAGCAGTAAAGGCTATTATTCATGATCAAGACTTACCTATGCATCTATGGGTTGAAGCAGTTAGGACTGTTGTATATGTGCAGAACAAAGTCCTAACTATGTACTTGGGAACAAGACACCATAATAAATGTTTACAAAAGAAAAGCTAGAGGTCAACAACCTGTTGATATTTGGTTGTTCAGTGTATGTGCATGTTCCCAAATATAAGAGATCAAAGTTGGATCCTTTGGGCAAGAAGGGTGTATTTGTTGGATATAGTGAAGCATCGAAGGCATATAGAGTCTACATCCTTGGTTACAGACAGATCGATATTAGCAAAGATGTTATCTTCGATGAGGATGCAACCTTCAGTAGATCAAGGCAACATCATACAAATGAGATCCATGATGAGGACCCTGAAGCTCCTATAGTTGCAGATACATTTGGAGGTGATAATGTTGGTCCAGAAGGTCACGGTCCAAAGGACCATGACATGACAGAACCATAAAGAACTGCAGAAACAAATACAAAGAAAAGAATACCAGTCCATTATTGAGAATGATGTTCAGGATGTGATTCTGAGACCAAAAGAGAAATCAGTTGAGAGTTCCAAATGGATCTACAAGATGAAACATTCAACAGATGGCATTATTGAGAAATACAAGGTAAGATTCGTGGCTCGTGGTTTCTCCCATAAATAATCAATAGATTATGAGCAGACATTTGCTCCTATGGCAAGATACACTTCGATTAGAGCTATACTTGCGATAGTTGCAGTAACAAAATGGAAGGTTAAAGAAATCCTCGTATGGATTGAAGCAAGCACCTAGGGCATGGTTGTTAATACCTCCCTAGCTAAGAGGGAGTGTTGATGTTTTGATATTTGTGGGAGGTATTAACCTCTAGTATAAACTTTGTACTTAGAGTAGAATATTTTGGAAGCAAAAGAACCATTAAACACATGTGGAAATACCCTAGAAGAGAAATCGACCCAGGGAGAATAATAATAAAGAATTAGAAGGCTCCAAAAAGAGAAGTCGACCCCACCTAAAAAAGTCACTTGGACAAGATATTATAAATAAGGAGGGGCCTTAGCTCATTTGGACACACACACACACACACACACACACTCAGCTAGTGCGCAAGTCTAAGGAGCCACAACTGCAACACAAGGAGGCACAAGTCTGGAGAGAGTAGTGCAGTAGTTGTCGTTGAGTATTCTCAGTCTTTCTGGTACCTCTCTTGTGCACATCTCTTGGTAAAGGTACACTTCTATTAGTAGAGGTACACTTCTATTAGTTCTCTTGGTATTGTGTTGTTGCTGCACCAGTGGTATTTCTAGTTAGGGTTTATTTGTTGGTTCTAGTGGACTTGTCAGAATCTATCTAAGAAAAGGTTACTCTACTCGGGGGTGGCATGTGTAAGTGCCTATGGTTGGGTGACAATGATGTGACATTTTCTATGGTTAAACAAACATATCAAAATTTTAACAAATAGAAGTATGATGAAATGTGGTGGCAAGTGTGAGAATGTAAAACTTCAAATGTGGGACTATCAACTCAAATACCATATGTTTTCAATTGAAATGGGCAGTTGTGATGTGGTGTTGGGAATAGAGTAGTTAAGAACATTAATTCTAGTCACTATGATTTCAAGGAATTATACATGAGCTTCACTAAGGAGGGCCATAAATATGCTCTCAAAGGGCTCTAGTTTGGTTCCTTGGAAATTATCATCTCTTTCTATATGGAAAAGTTGTTGAAGAAAGGCCACTTTAGCATTATTACTCAATTCAATGCCATCCACGTTGTGGGCATCCCACCATAAGGGATCCACCTTGATTTACAAATGGTCTTGAATAAGCATCAACATGTATTTAACACACCCAATGGATTACCCCGCTTCCATGTTGAACACGAACATGGTATTCCATTGATTCGAGGTGGTCAGCCACCCAATGTGCATCCTTATTGACACCCTTTTACACAAAAGAATGAAATTGAAAATATTACTAAGGAATTTCTAGAGGTAGGAATCATATGTCCAAGCTCCAACCCTTACTCATCACTCATGGTCATGGTATTGAATAAAGAAAACAATTGATGCATGTGTCTATATTTTCATTCTCTCAATAAGTTGACCATCAAAGACAAATTTCCCATCGGAGTTATTGTAATATTTTGGATGAGCTTCATGGTGCCATGTTATTCACTAAATTGGACCTTCGCTTAAGATACCACCAAATCAGGATGAAGGAAGCAGACATTCCTAAGACATCATTTTGCACACATTAAGGGAATTATGAGTTTTTAGTGATGCCCTTTGGAATTTGCAATGCCTCATACACCTTTCAAAGCCTCATGACTAAGACTTTTTGTCCCTTCTTATGTAATTTTGTGCTATCATTCTTTTATGACATCTTGATCTATAAGAAAACGTAGGAAGCACATGTGGAGCATGTTGACAAATCCCTGCAACTCCTCTGGGACATCCAATTAATCCTCAAGTGTTCCAAATGCGATTTTGGTGCTTCATAGGTCGAATACTTGGGTCACATTGTTAATTAGAAAGGGGTGTGAGTTGATCCCAAGAAAATTGAGGCTATGCAAGATTGGCCATACCCTAAGACTTTGAGAAGATTACATGGTTTCTTAGGGATTACATGCTATAACAGGAAATTTTTGAAGAGTTATGGGTGAATTGTAGCCCCCTTAACTACCCTACTAAAAAATAATGCATGTGTATGTAATACGGTTGCCAAGTAAACCTTTCTATCCTTAAAGGAATCCATGTGTACTACACCTGTCTTAGTCATGCCCAATCTCATTCATACTTTTGTCTTGGAATGTGATGCTTTAGGTTAACACATCCAATGGATTACCCCCCTCCCATGGTGACCATGAACATGGTATTCCATTGATTCGAGGTACTCAACCACCCAATGTGCATCCTTATTGACACTCTTTTACACAAAATATTGAAATTGAAAATATTATTAAGGAACTACTGGAGGTAGGCATCATCTGTCCAAGCTCTATCCCTTACTCATCACTCATGGTCATGGTATTGAAGAAATAAGACAATTGATGCATGTGTCTATATTTTCACGCTCTCAATAAGTTGACCATCAAAGACAAATTTCCCATCCTAGTTATTGTAATATTTTGGATGAACTTCACGATGCCATGTTCTTCACTAAATTGGACCTTCGCTTAGGATACCACCAAATCAGGAAAAAGGAAGCGAACATTCCTAAGACATATTGTTGCACACATGAAGGACATTATGAGTTTTTAGTGATGCCCTTTGGACTTTGCAATGCCTCATACATCTTTCAAAGCCTCATGACTAAGATTTTTTGGCCCTTCCTACGTAATTTTGTGTTAGCATTCTTTTATGACATCTTGATTTATAAGAAAACCTGGGAAGCACATGTGGAGCATGTTGATAAATCCCTGTTGGGACATCCAATTGATCCTCAAGTGTTCCAAATGCACTTTTGGTGCTTCATAGGTCGAATACTTAGGTCACATTGTTAATTAGAAAGGGGTGTGAGTTGATCCCAAGAAAATTGAGGTTATGCAATATTGGCCATACCCTAAGACTTTGAAAAGATTGCATTGTTTCTTAGGGCTTACATGTCGTTACAAGAAATTTTTGAAGAGTTATGGGTGAATTGTAGCCCCCTTAACTAACCTTCTAAAAAATAATGCATGTGTATGTAATGAGGCTGTCAAGTAAACCTTTCTATCCTTAAAGGAATCCATGTGTACTACACATGTCTTAGTCATGCCCAATCTCATTCATACTTTTTTCTTGGAATGTGATGCTTTATGCAGAGGTCTTAAAGCCATGTTGATGCAAGAAGGGTTCCCATTGGCCTTCACAAGTAAACAATAGTGTGACATAAATTTGGGAATTTCCACCTATGAGAAAGAGATGATGGGCATCCTTCATGCAAGTGATACTTGGCACCCATATCCAATTGAGAGGCACTTCTAGGTCAAAACATATCATCATAGTTTGAAGTGTTTTATGGAACATAGGTTGTCATCTCATGAGAAGCATGAATCAGTTACTAAGATAATTGGGTATGATTATGCGATCATATATTATAAAGGCAAAGAGAATGTGTTTGATGATTCTTTGTCTAGGAAATATGAGGAGGAAGGATCTCTCTTTGCTTTATCCTTATTGGTATTATATTGTCTTGCAAAAGCTTGCTAATAATGGTTGGCACATGACAAGGTGGTTCAACTCATCCAATGACTTCAAGAGGATCTCAATCCCCCTAATGGATATTCTTAGCAACAAAATACCTCGTACTATAAAAAATTGCATTTTTCTAGTACCAAATTCTACTTTAAACAAAGGGTGTAAGTGGAGTTGTATCCATCCCCTACATCAGATCACTCTAGCTTATAGAAAAAATATGAACAATTTAAGAGATCTTTCTTTGGGAAGGCATTAAAAAGGGCATTTGTACTTTTGTAAAAAAATGTAATGTTTTCCAATGAAACAAGGGTGAGACAGTGAAGACTCCTAGGGTATTGCAACCACTACATATACCAACCACTATCTGGACTAACATTTACATGGATTTTATTATGGGCCTCCCAAAAGAAAGTAACAAATCAATCATCATGGTGGTAGTTTATTGCCTTTCTAAATATGATCACTTTTGTGGCTTGTCACACCCATTTATGCCCTCCATAGTTTCCCAAGTTTTCATGGACTAGATTTTTAAGTTACATGGCTTGACCATTTTAATTGTATTGGATTGTAATTTCATATTCACTACCAAATTCTAGCATGAGTTGTTTAAACTAAAAAGTGCATAGTTGAAAATGAGCATGGCTTATCATCCCCAAATTGATGGCCAAATAGAATCAGTCAACAAGTGCTTAGACACCTATTTGAGGTGTTTTTCCATCGACATGTATAATGGGCGTAGTGGCCACCCCTTGCAAAATGGTGGCACAATACCACTTATCATAGTACTACCAAAATGTCACCATATGAAGTAGTTTATGGCGAAAACCCCCCTCGATGGCTTTGTATTTACTCAAGACTTCTAAGGTTTAGGAGGAGGATAACACACTTAACACTAGAGAGGCCATTCTCTACACACTAAAGGACAATATGCCTATGGCTCAAAGTAGAATTAAGTAACAAGATGACCAACACCACTCTCTAATAATTCTTCTGCAGAAGGGGATCATGTGGTTCGTTGTCTTTAACCCTATAAGCAAACCTCTCTCAAAGACAAAGACCGTCAAAATATTGTGTCTAAGTTCTATGGACCTTATCAAAACCTCTAGCTCATTGGACAATTTTCCTTTAGATTGACTCTTCCTATCCACTCCAAGGTCCATCCAGTCTTTGATGTGTCCTATTTGAAGAAGGTTGTGGGGTCAAATTGTCGAGTTTATACTAACCTTCTAGAACTTGATAAAGAATGATCCATTTACTTATAGTTGAAAGTAATACTAGTCACCCGAGAGCACCAACTATGCTAGTGCACTATTCATGAAGTCCTTATAAAGTGGAAGGATATGAAACCCGAAGATGCCACTTGGGAACCAACAATGATTTACCGTAGTTTCCACACCTCCAACCTTGAGGACGATGCTAGTTTTGAAGTGGGAGGGCATGTTAGGGTCTTATCGTAACCTCCCTAATTTGGGATACTTAGGAGTTAGTTAATTAATATATGAGGCCATATTATTTGAATAAGGCTCATTCAATAGTTAGTCGTTATTTTCTTCATGCAAAGGGGTTTCCATTATTAAGTAAGGCCCACTAGATGGTTGGTACTCATTAATGATGGGACCAAGAGTAGTTGGGAATTCTCTACTAGTGGTGGATCTCCACCAACAACACCATTGGATCAACCTCCAACCTCACTTGTTGCACCACAAGTCCTGGCCCAACACCCTCCCCTATAGCACTCACTCTCCATTGTCCTATCATGGTCAGTGTTGATGCTACTCTAATAGGCTTCACTAGCCCAACATCTACACACACATATGCGACTTATCAATAACAACATAAATCCACATATGTTATAACAAGAAATATAGATATCTACACACATACATGTTATATCGAAATACAAAGCACTGAATCAACATAAAAAACAACTCACAAAATGGGTCTCCAACCATTCCCTGCGGGTATTGACAGATCTAAGTCTCCTTGAAAGTCAATCCCAACATAAGGATACTCTTAGAACACCATGATTTATTCATCCCTAGTAGCAAATAAGTTCGCAATGAAGATCCTACCCAATACTCCACAACCAAGTCGTGTCATTATCTCTCCCCATAGCGCCATCGATGACTCCCTCATTAAGCCAACCCCGATGGTGTAGTGAGGTTGCATATAAGGAGCCCATTCAAAAAAGAAGGCACACATCAATGTGTCAAAGGTAAACTTGCATCCCCTCTTCTCATGACATTAGGTCAGTTGTCTCTGTAGAACACCTAGAAATATACAGGCCCACACATATTGGGCTTACCTATCGCTCTCTTGATTAGCCTCATTTGACCACCATAGATTCGATGGGGTGTGAAAGTCCTACCCACTTTCAAAACCATATGGGCCATCACCCCTAGGTTGGTGATTTGGTCTACCATAATCACCCCATTAACCTTTTTGGGTACCCTCCTTATAATGACACTCTATTAAGGTCTCTACTATCATCACCCCCCTTAGTGGGGACCCCAGGTCGATCCTCTCTCCTTGGATGGGGAGACTAGTCAAGAAGTATAAATGAAGGAGGGTTAGCTCCAATAGCTACCATTAGACATCAAAATAGTCCTCGAGATTCCACATCTTAATAATTATCCTCTTTGATAGCTCTGCCCTCATACACATCAATGGGCAATGAAAATACTTTAGTAGCTCACATCTCACTAATGTCTTCTACACTAACAATTTTCCATCACCTCGGTAATTAGTCCCTCATTCTCTCGCTCCCTTCGGTGTACATGCATTTAAAGACCTTTCCAACACACAAAAAGCCTCATTGGTATTACATGATGTTTTCACTCTCTATTACATCATTTCATGCAAGTTTTCCCTTAATAGTTTTTCCAACGCGTGACTACTTAGTTGTAGGATCACATTATTTGTTCACATGAGTGATACACTCCTCGGGCATGTAAGGGCATGAATATTCCACGAAAATTTGTGTTGTTTTGTGTGGTCATCATAAAAACATTTACATGATCTTCTTGTGTGATCAAGGAGGTTCCTTGGTGTGTAATGGTGCATGTGTTGAAGGAACGTATGCATGGTATTGCATGTTGTTCATTCACGAACCGTGTGACCTGACAAAAACCCTAAGATGAGACAAAAATCAACCTAAAACAAAAAAAATGACTAGAAAATGTCAATGAGGATGAGAAGACCAACCTAAAAGTCAAAAAATATGATTTCTCTCTTTAAATCTCCTACAATTAGCTCTGGAATTTTTAGGTCAACTTCACCTCACTCGTACTTTGTGTTGCACAAATGAATTTTGAAATTTAGGTCAGGCTCTAATTATATTTTTTTGACCTAAATATTCTTTTACCTTGTATGGGAGCTTCCTAACCCCATTTTTTGTACTATTTGCATCACTAGATTCATTTTCTCGATAACTTTCATGATGTGGTATTTGTTTCTTATGTTTGCGATCTTTATTTGGGAGCCCTTTTCTTGCCATTTTTAAAAGGTGTTCATTCCCCCCTTTGGGTATCTTCTTTAAACTGACATTTATACATGATATTACCCTTTGTTTATGTTGTATTAAAACATTTTTATGCCCCCCCATCAAAGTTTAACTTAGGGCCTCTCTGCCTTGACAAGTTGCCTCACCATTTTGAGTTGCATTCTATGCTTACTAGGCGGTAGTATTCCTCCTTCATAGGTTACCTTGTTTAGTGCCCCTTTGTGTCCTGGAACCCATGTCATTACTTTCCCATTAGGATTGGGAGTCTATATAGTCTATATGGCCACACGAGCCTGATACTTCACTCTTCTCATGTTGCTGACCGAATCCCTTGAACTATTGAGTAGTTGTTGTTGGTTCTTATGTTGTAATTCTCCCCATGCCATTGAACTCCCACTTCATTCATGCATCGAAACCCATCTTCATTTTAACCCCAATCCACCCTTTTGCATAGAGACCATGCCATGCTACCCAACCCCTTGTTGCCTCCATTTGCTATTACATTCCTTACTCAAATTTCAGAACAACTTAGTTGCATTTTGGCACGTGTCTACTTGCCTACAACATATCTATGTTCTTTTGTTATTTGTAAAAGACAAAATACTAAAACATTCGCAAAACATCAAAAAATTCAAAAACAAGGGAAAGATCATTAGTTCGATACGATCATTTATTTTCCACTCATTCTTGCATGATCTATTTACTAATATGGTGGAAATCCATGTTGCCCTTAAATAGAGCCTCTTTACTGAGTCACCCATGTCGTTGGTTATTGTCAACAATATGTGGTTGTTAACATCCCCTTCATACCAATCGATGTCATTGTCATGGTTTTCGAGATCAACCAATCCTTGTGCCCCTATTTCTCCTCGGTACCTTGATCCCAAAATCCTATAGTTTCTATCACTTTGACTTTAAATCCATGTTCCCCAATATGTTTTTAGTTTGACCTTCATCTTCATCCCCTAATTATCCTTGATTGTGTCTTTCTATTCCATTAATGGTCGTTGCCCAGGTCAACCCATTTTTAATGCCCCGGTGAAGGAAATTCCTTTGTCTCTTACTTATTGGCCAACTTGTCTACTCCATTACATTTGTCAACTTGTTCTGCACCTTGTGTTAGTTTCGAAGGGTTTCTTGATCCTTGTTTCTAACAAATATTATGTTGTCGATGCTAGCTCATTTATTTTGGGGGATTGATTTAAAGACTTTGATACCTTGGTACCCATTATCATTTTCAATGGGAAACCTCATATTTGGCATGAATTTTCATTATTAATATCTGACCATATGGTTTCTCCCATGTTCAACCACAACCCATTCTTGAATCATGGAGGTTCATACACATCGATGGTCACAATATTCCAAACCCAATTGAAGACGTTGGACATTTATGGCTCTACTCAATAGTTGATCTCAACCATAAGAGTGATCTACCCTCCAGGTGGCTCTCTACATGTTCTACTTTCCAATGGGACTAATTTTACTACAATTCTTTTCCCCCTAGGCGACATTGTTCCCTCACATGTATTAGAAATACACAACATTTATTTTCAAATGTACTATGATCTGCCTCTTCTAGCCACAATCCCATATTGTAATTTTCTCTGTCAATTTCACAAGCAAAAACTCCATTTTTTCTCCAACCTACAATCTTTCAAGGGTGAAATAACTATCTTTTTTCTTAATGTTAAATAGTCATGATTCAATTTCAAATGGAATTTTCAAAGAGAGTGATGGTTGATCCATACTAGAGCATTGTTTTTTGAAGTTGTACCATTGATGTTACCAAAAAATTGATACAAGTAGCCTTTCATTGAGGCCATCAAACCTCCAATTTGTTGACATTTTTCACTTTGATCATAAAGTCCGATTTCAACAATGAGTCTAAGGTTAGACAATTCTCCTCAATTTTCTGCCAACTAGTAGTTTTGTCAAGAATTTGAGTTAAAGTTTGCATATGCTAGTTTTACTTGAACTATGAGTTTGCTTTGATTTTCACTTCTTACCAAGTTCTTGGGCTTAATTGAACCTTTTTTCCAAATTTGTGTGATCAATGAATTATCATTTATGTGAACTTGTGTTATGATATTTGCCCTTGTCACATTATGGCCCTTAGTTCAGGAGAAATCCACCCCAACGAAGAGCCTATCAATGGGTGGTGAATCTTTCTCAAAAAATCGATCGACTTGTTTCTTGCAAGATAAGTATTTTGTTCAATGACATGATTATCTTTTGGTTCTTACCAGTTTATCTATGAATTTAATTTACATGCAATGCTTTGAGTTTTGTATTTAGAATCATGTTTTTCATTCTTTTCAATTTTGATAATGGATTTTCTCTTATGAGTTTATAACTTATGTTGTAATTAAGACGCGTGGACAAAGGAAATTATATATTTGGAAAATATCCAAATAGGGTATCAAGTGATTTCATTACAAGTAGAGAATAAAAATGATGGACAACATATGAGTATGTAGAGTTAATGATTGCACAGCAATACACATTAATGCAATGCAATTTAGGAAATGTCACACAAGTAAGAACAATTGGGGTGCCAACATGGGTAGTTGATTGACTAGTTGAGTGGTTGGATTTAGATAAATATGTGATAAGGTTTCTCAATATGTAGGTATTCTCCACACCTTGGATATGCATATCATAGACTTATTTACAGGGGTTGATCAATTCATAATAGTTTGGTATTCCTTGATGATGTTTTGGAGGTACTAAAAGGCATGCTAGGGTGGAGGGTGAGGATAGGTGATCATGCCCACAAGGGGATCAATGCTAAGCTATATTAGATTGGCAGTGATGGTAGGTGTTATAAAGTTGATATGTGTGATTATTGTGTTCTAGATCAACATGCTTGGAATATAATTGGCATCCGACTAGAGTGGTGGTGGATAATGAGTGTGCAACATGATGAAGGAAAGATTTCACTACCTATGGACACATTAATTTGTACAAATTTTTGGATGTAGTATGGCATGGTCATGGCAACAAGTTAAATCACATGCATGGTATTTTTTAGTGGCTATTTTTGACCAATTGGTTATTTTTGGCATGATTTTTTGGCATATTTGTATGTATGATTTTTCAAACCAAAATAGTCATCTAGAATATTATACTTGGTTTAATATGTAAATCCTTTAAAATATCCTACTCCTGTGCCTTTGTTATGCAATTGAGTATTCAAGAACATACATAGTATGACTTTAGTGGTGGCTCTAGTGGATATTGATCCATGTTAAGCATAGGGTTATGAGATGGAGGTGGCCATGGGCACTAGATGACATGTCAAGCCACAAAAGAGAAGACCTAAATATATAGACATAAGGACCCTCGATGTAGGAGAGATAGTGGAGGATCCATGCAAAGGCATGGAATGGAGGATTTTGTAAAATAGATAAACAATAGAGTGTTAAAAGATGGAAATGAAATGGATGATGAAAAAAAGAATAAATGACACATGACATTTGCGACCAATAATAAGTAGAATAAAACCTACGAACAACATACATGCATGTTCAAAGTATAAGAATATTTGAGGAGGAAGAGTAGCGATGAGTTATTCATAGATAAAATGAGGGTCATTAGAAGGCAAAATTTAGCATGATTAGGGTGGACACTATGTGATGAGGGCCATTACAAGGTAAACTGCAACTATCCATGTCAAATAAACTTTCATATAATAATAATATTAATAATAATAATAATAATTAGTCATTACATAATTTAAGGTCATAGCATTGACACCAAATTGATATATGAGACGTCCTTGTTTGTGGGACAAGGGACCCCATCCACACAATGATTTCATTGCTTAGTGTGTGGAGGTGTACATACCCCCTTCAGATTCAGATCCATGATTTCTAAGGAAAATCTTACAGGAAAACCCAAGGGATTTCCCCACGTTCGAAAATGACATTAATGGTAAATATGTTGGCATAAACAAGTGCACCTCGCCTAAAAGATTTCAACAAAACACTATTGCTATAGAACTAAACAATATCCAATAACATTAATACCAAACAATTGTACTAACTCCTTAACTTTATATATAAGCAAACATACATAATTATGATTAGGAAAAACAATATATATAAAATTTTAAGATCTTGAAAACTATTTCAACTCTTAAATCATAACTTATTCGAATATAAAAATTGACATAAATACCAAAACTTAGGAATTAACATAAACAAGGGCAGCTGGCCTGCCTCCAAAAGTTAATAATATTTTTTTTACTTGGATCTATGCATCTTTAATCAAATTTTGCTCCTGCTAAATTTGATTGGCGAGTTTTCTAATTTTGCTACTAGCTAAATTTAATAACCCTGACATACTTTTATTATTACGGTTCACACTTCATTACATTACAATGTTTTTTTGTTTAATAATGGATTACATGGTCTTTCAACTAATTTCATCGCATTTATGGCCTGAACAAGTGGATCTTGCACCTATTGATCATCCATTTGATAGATGCTTCATCTCTGTAATTACATTTAAGTTTAATATCAAAATATTGTTTTGGTTGCAATATCAAAATATTGTTTTGTATTCTCTTGGAAACAAGAGAATGGTGGCAATTTGCGATCTACCCATTCCCCGTACAGAACTATCGAATAATGATCCTTGAACAATGACTATGGGAGAGTTGGATGACAATGCGCTTTACGAGAGACATGGTGACAATAACTAAACTAACATATAAAATGCACACAATCAAGTAAAGTACCCATACATACATATATTCTTGATCATGGAATCATATACTAACATGCAAAATGCACACACTAAAGTAAAGTACCCATAAATACATATATATTCTTGATGATGAAATTACATAGGAGATTTAATGGAAAACTTTGTTATAAATGTCACTATAAGGTAAAATGCAATTTCATGTATATCTCATTATTTATTAATTTTAATTTTAAGATGTAATGCGGAGTAAGGGAAGAGATTATAAGGTAACCACAACTTCTACAATGTATATTTCAATATTTATTGATTTTAATTTTATGATGTAATGTGGACTATGTTTTAATATTTATTGATTTTAATTTTATGATGTAATGTGGAGTAAAAGAGACGGTGAAATTTTAAGTTAATAAAAAATGTTTAGGCTGGTTAGAAGTTTTAAGTTTTTTTATGAACTTTGTTTTAAATTTGGTTGAAATTTAGAAAAATAGTTGGAATTACAATTTGATTGAAACTGCATATAACAAACATAAAAAAGTTTTTGAAAATGGTAAATCTATTTATACATTCAAAAACACTATTTAAACAATACAAAATTACGATTTTGCCAACATTATTTCCTTAATAATAATAATTGAAAAAAAACTTAAAAAAAAAACCAAAAATATTCAAAAACTCGTAATAACATAAACAAATAAAAAATATTCAAAAAAAAAAAAAAAAACCAATAAAAAAATATTCAAAACTCCGTAATGAACATAAATAACAAATAAAAAATATTCAAAACGCTAAAATGAACATAAATAACAAATAACAATACCTGGATGTCAGTGTAAAAAGTCACCTACAAAGTCAAGTCAAGTGAATTGCATCTGAGTCAAGTCAAGTGAATTGCATCTATCTATGTATGTTTGACCAAGGACTTGTATCTGAGGAGATTTGAAATTACCTGTTCCCTCCTTCCGTGCGTGCGGCGAGTAAGAGAGATCTGAAAAATATAGTTATCAAACGAAATAAGCGTGGAGGAAATGGAGCCCACACTATTGACTTCGTTGTTGGCTTATACAGTGAAGCGCTATGTGCACCTTCCTTCCGCTGTGGAAGGGAGAAAGGAAACAGGCGGAGACAGGGACTCGCTCCCTCACCCTCCAACAACCAGCCAGTAACAGAGTTAATAATTCTTCACCTTTCCTCTTAGATTAAATCGAGATAGCTACACAAGTTAAATTTATCCCCGATCTAATTTGCCCATGTATTTCGAAGCTTCGGCCCCATCTCCCGTCAGCTAACGAAGTGAGCGAGTGAGGAAATTACACGACAAGGGGATTACCCGTCGTATAACATCTGTCCAAATAATCATTCTGCCTCCTACGTGAACACGGCAGACGCTGAAGTCAAAGGGGCACATGCGTTCGTTTGTTTGTTTGCGTTTCATTCCAAAAACACGAATTCCAAACTACATTTACATTTACATTTGGACCCAATTTTCAGCTTCAGTATCCGGGATACAATTCTTCCCAGCACCCCATTTCATGTTTTCAGCGCGAATTTAGCGTCTCTTCAAGCAATAGCCGCTTGATTTGCACAAGAAGCAGCAGTTTTCCTCTGCCCAAAGCAATACCCATTTTGAATTTTGTAACAAACAGTATGGAGGGGAAGGAGAGCGCGACCACTGTTGGGGACAGGCGCGGAGGCGCTTTGATTTGGAAGCCAAGCAGCTCGAGCTCGAGCTCGTCCAGGCCGAGTCTGAGTTTGCCGCTTCGTCCGTCCTCCATTGAAGGACATGCGTTATCAATTAAAAGAAGCCCTGGTCCTATGACGACGCTCTTCTCAAGCCTCATGTCTGACCACGTTGACGCCTACCCCGACCCCGATTCCGAGTGCAGGTCCTTCTCGCAGCTCTTAGCCGGCGCCATGACTTCTCCAAATGCTCAGCCCACTGCCTCTGCTATGATGATGATGATGATGTACTCCCCCTCCGAAACTACTTTGGGTGCCCAGAACAACACTTTCGATGAAGGTGGTGCTGGTGGACTTGGCAACGGCAACGGCAGGGGGTCGAGGGGGTTCAAGTCGTCTACGCCCATTTCCATTCCCATTCCGATGTCGCCCCTTTTCAATATTTCGCCCGGTTTCAGCCCCACCATGCTGCTGGATTCGCCCGGATTTCTGTCAGGCGGCCAGGTGGGTTTTGGTCTTTTGGATTTTTATTATTGTCGTAATTTGTTTAACGAATGAATTATTCTTTTCATTAAGAAAGAAAAATAAAAGCAAAATAAAATTCAGGTGGGTGGGTGGAGTGAGGTATCCGTAGGCCTTCTTATCACTGCCGAGCAATACCCCTACATCAATCCTTTTTCTCCAATCACAGAAATGAATTCGACCCTCCGGAGGTATTCAAAATGACAGACGATGGATGGATGCTCTGGAATAAAGCCAGAGCTAGAATCTCATCCAATGAGCTTTTTCATCTTGGTCAAGGTAACTAATATACCCTACTTCTAGGATTCTTCGGCGTACTAGAACTCCTTGTCACAAGAGTGAGTTGTTGCCGATAACACAACACAACATGTCATAAAGCTCTACATGCCTTAAGCCTATTGCTTCTGGGATCACAGGCGCCATAGAAGACGAAATGTATTTGTTTGTTGCAATTACACAAGTAGTATCAAACATCGTACTCCTAGGTGCAGTTAGACGACAAACAATGAAATGGTAGATCCAAGACCAGAATTCTCTACGTAGTTGCCTTGGTCTTGACTGTCACTCACCAACAAGCCTGAAGCATATGGCAATGAAACTTATAACACAAGTCCTGTGTCTTTGACCAATTTGCCATTAAACCTCATGCCGATCTTTCTTCCAAGGATCTTAAGTTGCCTTGCACTCCCCCTTGGCCACTCTTGACTATTAAGGACATTATACCACTTGCAGTTTGGCTTTAAAATGGCCAGCCTCTCACATGCACCAGAAACAAGTAGAGGTTTGATTGAATCATGTATAATTTGGATGTAATTATGTTTGCAAAAGTTACTTGTGCTGGTACGAGTGATTCCGGTCCACTCTATTTTGCTATTATTGTTGTCCTGCTGAAGCATACGTGTGTTCAATTAGACTTTAGTTAGTTTATTTTTGTATTTTTTCCTATCTATCTATCTATCTATTATTATTAATTGTTAATTTAATGTTTGTCTCAAAGGTAAATATTCCACGTTACCTAGGATACATCCTTGGCCATGGGACCACGCCTCCTATGTTTCTTGGGGAAGGATGTTGGGGCATATCCGCTACTTTCCTAAAGGACAACCCTAAGATTTGGGAACATCCCTAGGTTTACAAACATCCCTTGCATCAAATATCCTTTTCCTGCTTTTTAATTTTTTATCCTTTGAATTTTTGCATAAAATCTTCAAATTATAGCTAAAAGTTATTTTCATCTTGCTTCTATTGCCCTTTTGTATTAAAGTTGCTTCAATATTTAGCACATTTAATAATTTTATATTTGCAGTAGGATACATTTGGATGTACTCTTTTTTCTTGATGTTTGTTTGTCTCAATTCCTATATGGTCTCTTGAATTTTGTGCATTTAAAATTTGTCTAGCCTTATCAGGGTACTCACCACCTTTTTTCAACCTACTTATGCATATGGTAGCGCTAAACGATGCGCAAATCCTTCTGTGACCAACACGACAAGGTCTAGATCAACAAGACCTTGTATTGTGACTTGCTCTAGGGTTGTTCAAGTTACCACAAGATCATAGAGGAGTACATGTTCTCAACGTGGACTTGTCTCGACAGTGTAATTTGGGCCAGATCCCTGTAATGATATTTTTTCTATTTGCCTTAAGTGCTAGGACTGAGGAGAATCTTTGCTTGTGGTCCCGAGTGTTCTCCTAGGGTCACCCACTTGGACTTTCTCCCAACAATGTCATTATATAATGCATTGGTTCCCTCTCAGTGGTGGATGCAACAACATTTACTTACTCCTCTCTACTTTCTACTTTCTCATCCCGACTTAATGATTTTGTAGAGTTTTCTTTATTTCTTTCTTTATCTTTGTCTTTTCTCTGATGTTGGTCATTTTTTGTAGATTCTATCTTTTATCTATTTTATTTTGTATTCAGAGTAGCCTAGTACACTCCCATAGAGTATCGTCTCCAATTGTACATTAGAGTCCCATTGACCTACTGTTTTTGGTCATTTGTTGGACATTGATAAAAGTGTTCAAGGCTTTCTTCTTGGCCCTATTTTAGATAACAAAAGAAAACATATTAGGCATAACAATAATATTGGCAAACTTTATTAGTTTTTCAAGTTGAGGCATTGGTTGTTATTATGCTCTATAGGTAGGCACCATTTGTGTAGGGCAATTTCCCTCATTTATGTGGGCAGTAATGGGTAGAAACTTGCATTTCTTAAGTGGAAACACGGTACTAATGGTATTTCTAGTTTTTTTTCTTTTATTATTTTTTCTCATGTTGGTACCAAGCCAATTGTTGTTTTGAAGTTGTTCGTTCCAAAATTGGGCCATGTTCTCACTTCCTATAAACTTTTGGATTGTGTAGATGGGCTTGGGTAACCTATAAGGGGAAATAGGTGTTCCCAACCTAAGAGGAAGAGGCAATATGACTACATTCCACCTAGGAGGCCAACTGTGACCCTAAGAGAGAGGGGCGAAGAGCTAAAGGACAACCCCTAGGGTAGCAAGCCAACTCACTACCAAAACAATGCTTGTTGAGCTAGGATGACTACACTCGGTAGGGTGGAGTCGCCACCTGATTTATGGGCAAAGTCGGGAAAGCAAGGGAAGGGAAGAAGGGAAGGCACACTAAGTTAATTAAGGTTGTTAATTATTCATTAATGTACCTATGGCTAGAAAGGGCTACTAATTTTATCTTAATTATTGGCTAATTTTGTGTGTAATAAACTAAACGAGGAATGAAAATGAACAAGGAAAGGGAAAAAGACAAATTGAGTTCCTTTACCTCCTTTTCTTTGATTCCTACACAACTTGTTAAACTATGAACGCTGTAAATGAAAGTAAAATCACAGAGGTGCAATCTTTCTCTTTCCCTTTTTAACTTGAATGCAAACAACAAACAATGAGCATTAGGGATTTATGCCTACTTTCCTATTGGTGTGCAAGCAAGTGGAGGGAGAGAGAGAGGGTGAATTGATTCCCTAGGTAGGTGAGAGTCCTCAACTATGTGAAATCTAACTAAATAACAATGCTACTTGAAAGGAAGGAAAGCAGAGAGCAAGTGCAATGTATGTAATGATCTAGATGGGGGTTTTTAAAGTGATAAGGGGTCAAATGCATATGTAAATGGTAGGTCAACCTAGTAGTGGACATCGGTAGAGGGTGAGAACTAGTATATATAAGAGGTCATTTTTTTTGTAAGTAAGAGTAGGACTATACAATGGAAATTATAGACATATTGAGAGGTTAACTAGATAGGACTTCTTGACCTCTCAACAACTGATTTGAAGATTTTTTACTATTGGCACTGCCCTAAGAGCTGTGGAACTAGGGTTCTTAGATCATCTCTCCTTTTAGGTTTTAAAAGAAAACCCAATTTCAAATCCAACGATATCCTTCTTGTTCATTTTTGTAGCAAAATTTCTCTCTCCAGGGCTGCACTCTTCAGCTAAGGCTTACACAATCCTAGTGCAGATTTTGTACACTGCAAATTTCTTGGAAGAAGCTAGTACTAATTTTCTTCACAAGTCTAATCCACGTGAGTTTTTGCATACCTATTTGCATCATCTTTGAACATAAAGAATTCAAAATGGATGCTTTCCCTAGTAAATGGGGCTACTTATACTTGGCGCAATCAGATAAGGAAGAAACCTATATGCAATTTTTGTCATAAGGAGGGATATATCTCCAAGTCTTGCGTGATTTGTCTTCAACAAAGTAAAGAACTTACAAGAGTAACATGTTGTGACATGGATCTTTTTTGATGATACTGCTTAAACAATGTACAATGCACATGAGGTCATGCACTTTGCATATGCATTTGATCTATTGTGCTAAACCCTTGATCAAGCTATGACATCATCAATTTTTCATTTTAGGTTTTTTTGATCAAGTACATGGGCACATATTCCCGTATATTGTCTATATGAGCCCACTACTCATTAAGTGATTGAATGGAGAAGTGGAATCATTGATGGAGTCTCTATTCACGGTTTGTTGGTTTCATTTCCATTGCCTCTTACTTAGGATTCTTCTACGAATGATTCCCAACCTATTACAATGGATCTTCCTCTGTCACAATCTGATGTACCTCCTCTTATTGATGTACCTTCCATGAGTGCTTCCTCAAGCACTCTTTTGGATAGATAGATGTCTCTCAACTTTCTTCCTTGGGTCTTCTAGCTGGATATTTTGAAGACTTTATGGAGAATTCATCTACACTGTTCTTGGACTTGTTGGACTCTCTTTATGATGCACATTTGTTGGGGCACTTTGCATATTGGGCCTTCCTAGTTTTAGGATGTGTTGATATCGATCCCACCACATTTGGAGATGTTCTTTATGTTGCAGGAGTTGGTGTTTTTACAATGGATGCTTTGGTTTACTGTGATGCGAGGCATGATTCTTAACTATTGGTTCATATTGGCATTTGTAGGTCTATGACCACTTGTTTTTGTGGGGGTGCTAAATACTATTTCACTTTCTTTGATGCCGTTTTTACTCCTAGGTCTACAAGACTTGCCCCATTATCTTTTATAGACGATTCTTAGCATATTTCAGTGGATCTTTCTTCTATACCTTTGCAAGAGGCCATCTTCACCAACTTGTGGAATCATATTGGTGTGGGAGATATGGCATTCAAGGGGGTTTATATCTTCACTACATGGCCCGTGTTCAACATAAGGGGGGAAGTTGTGGTGTAATTCTCTCTCTCTGAGGCCTCTTGTTCAGATTAAGTTGGGATGTTGTAAATAAGGCCAACCCTATTTTGCGCTAGATATCAATACACCCATGCATTAGTGTATCTAGGCATATCGAGTTGGGTATCCATAAAGCCACTCCCATCTATATTGAGTTGGATATCCATGTTAGTTTTTCTTAACCCAACACTTGACAGTTTATTCCAAATAAAATCACTTTATTTAATAAATGCACAACTAGGTTCTTAACGAAACATTATAGTGGAAGCATAAAACTGAAACCATACACCTTGCACAAGATATTTTTGGGTTAATCACCCATGGAAAAAACCTCGAAGGGAAAACCAGTATGAGTTGATTTTATTAATTAAAATCTTGGGCTCCCGTCCTGGGATAATGGCCCATCTGAGGAAAATACAATGCAACAAATAGCCTAGCCTACCTGGCTGCTGTCTCCCTTGCTGCCCCTTTGCTCCTTCCTTTGACCCTAGCCATTGACACTTGGATGAAATGTCCTCTTCACCCAATCAATGATATCTCCTCACTTTGTGTGTCTCATCGTATCACTTATTATGTTGAGTTAATCTTGAATCCAAAACCCTAGATCATCCCCTAAGTGATCAAAGGCTGAGATTAGATCTCGCTTTCGCTTTAGATCTAATGGCTAGGATTTAATCAACTCACTTAAGTTACCAATGCCAAAAACTTAGGCATTTAACTTAATTAAACTTACATTAATTAAAAAGGTCATTCAGTTTAATTATTAACTCATAAAGTGAATTTCCTAAGATTCTGAGAGGTAATAGTGACGAATTCCACATGCTAGACACCAAGCCTATGTGGAAGTACTTGTCCGATGCTAAATACATCAACACTCTCTCTTAATGAGAAAGGTACTTCTACCACCTAGAGGTGGCTTTGTCTTCGCTATCAGATCTGCTATCATGGCTGCTCTCCAATCCACCTTGTTATCGCGCAAACTGTAGGTTGGGCAAAAGCCGACCCAATCCATGAGATGGCGATAACTGTGGGAGAGTCTACCCATTGTCACCTTAGATAAACCCTCCCCTCGCTTTAGTGAAGCAGAAATCCTACAGAAGGGGGAATCCCGGGTGACCCTAGGGGGAAATGAGATGGAAAGTGGTGTTATGGAAGAGATACCCTATAGGTCAAACTACTAAGTGGAAAGTGGCTTGAAAACAAGTCTCAGAGATGGTTAATGGTTGCCAAGTGCTTTAGTACCCGCGGAAGATTGTTGTACCTGCTTGAGACACAAGAAGAGACAAGTATACAAGCTCAAAGATTAAGTGGACAAGCAAGTTAAGCTTGCTGTCCCAACCTACAGTAGTAAACAAGAGTATATATCACCAAGGAATAAAGCTAATTACTGTAGATTTAGCCACTCAAAGCATCAAATATTTATTGAGAAATGAAGCATAAAACAAGTAGATTAGTTCCCAATACTTTAGCACAAACTTCAGTGGTATCAGAGGGCTGTTGTATGAAATTTTCAGAGTATGTTTGTAACAGCCAAGTGGCTGTAGCAAAGATTTGCTACAGCAGAAAGTTTCAACCACGAGAACAAGCAAGTAATCCATCCAAAAGTTCACCAATTAGCAGTAGAATGATAGTAATGGCTTACTAGCAAATTTCCACGGTTGAAATGCAAGTTAAATTCAAAGATATAGAATAGTTTGCTGCAGCCCTAATGGCTATAGATTTAAGTTATGACAACAATAAGATATCATTGGCAAAAGAAGACGCCCTAGTGGCTCAAGCAAGCTATTAGAGCATAGAATTGATTTCACTTCAAACAATTTGAAAATCTCGTTACCCAATGCAAACAATTTTATTTCTCCAATGCAAAATTCAGATTAGTGCCTTTAAAATATTGGGTATGTTGCCGTCCTTATACACACCTACAAGTGTGGAGAAGTCTCCAACCCACTTGGTGTGTCCTTGGAGGCACAATGCCTAAGTCCAAACCCACTGTCACCTTGACTTGGACTTCTTCCATCTAGGCTCACTCCTAGGGAAGCCAAGGGGGGTAGACCCTACTTACTATATAAGTTGATTAATGTGATCTAAGAGTTAATTTTAATTGTTAAGTTAGGGGGAGACTAACCTATATGACAAGCAACAATGCAAATGCAAAGCTTCAATGACAAACAAAACTTTCCCTATAAGCACAACTAGGACTAGTGCCTAAAGATTGGGTAAAGGGGGTCAATTAAGTTTATACAACAAAAATACAAAGAATAATTAAATGATCTAATTACAATGAAATAAGAATATAGCTTTACACTTGAGATAATTACAAGATGAAATAACAAATGAAATATAACAAGGATAAACTCACATTGAAACTAGCAAATTAGATAATTGCACAATATATACAAAAGAATTCAAAGAACCATTAGATCCAATACACAATGAAGCATAAAATATCCACAAATGAAACAATGGAACTTGACTTAACTTGGAAGTAACTTGCAAATGAGAACCAATGCGCAACTTAGGAAAAGAGGAGACTTGGAAGTAAACTACCCAAATAAAGATGGTGCACAACCTTTAGAGATATATCACTTGAAAGTAGATGTGCCCAACTGAAAAGTAACTTAACTTGCAAGATACATAAATGCTTGTAAAGTAAAGTGCAAGAAAGTAAAAGGAAAGTAGATGTGCCTAACCGCAATCCTTAACTTGCAAGATACAAATTAAAGTAAGCAGCAAAGTAAAAATACACAACTTAGGATTAAGATGAATGTCCAGTAAAGCTTTAAACCTTTAGTTAAACTAGGGCGCAGGATGCAAGCCCATACTATGCTCACCTAAACTCTTTTACCGCTTTGGACTAAAATGATTACGGGTGTGTTCTTGATTTTTAGGATAATTCAGAGATCATGTCTCGAGGCTCCACAAATACTCCTAGACATGGAGTACCGAGAGCAGATTGACCTAAGCATGACCGAGGCTCCATCCTTTTCTCTCATCGATTGCCTTGCTCTGCCAGCGAACATCCATGACCTTTGGCTTGGTCTTGTATCCGAGGAGGTTCTTGCTCCATGAGGTGATTGGTCCGTATTTGTATGTGTCACTTTTGGATCATTAAACCTTTAAATATATGCATCCCATTCCTCTTACTTCTAACCTGATCTTACATTAGCCGACTTGACCATGTCGAGATTGGATGTGTGTATCCTAGCAAGCCCTCGTGCCCGTGGTCCGGCTTGGCAATTGGGATTGAAGCTTATTGTCTCAAGCCCCAGCACCATCATATTTCATCTTATCTCGCCACTTGTCCCATTCCCTGTCCTGCATTGGCTGATCCGCTAGATAAAACACCTATCTCTCAGAAGAAGCGCACAAAATTAAGGTAAAAGTAGCCGGTAAAAAGATAAAAGCCTAGGAAATAAAACCTAGAGACGCCTCACCCAGGGATCCCCGCTGAGAAAGCAATAAAAATCCTCTCAGTAGAAACAAGAGGGACCCTAAAAACATAAACAAGACTCAGTCAAGAGGACTTCATCGTTCTATTAGGGTTCAGCGGGTACACGTATGACATTACAATTAGGCTACTACGCCAGGCGCTGACCTTTGGTTGCATGTATTAAGGGAAGGGGTTCCATCACTGAGCCAAAATTTTATCATCTCTCGTGGAAAGTACTTCTGTGGGTAACATCATTAACTCGTCACCATGCCAAGGCAAGGTCCTCCTGGTTAGCCCTTGAATAAAAAGAAAAAGAAGAAGAAAAGCAAATAAAAAGAAAGAATAAAGGCAAGAACTGCTTGGAAAATTGTAATCCATGACCAGTACAACTCACCTTCTACAAAGGCACCTACGGATAACATTATGCATCCCTATCTCTCACTATACCCACTTGTCTGGACATCCCTAGCCACATCACCTCACTTACATGGCTTGATGAAACTCTTCACTTTCTTTCGTGGATACTAGCCTAGTACATCTTTGTCTTTTTTCTCCAGCCTTTGTATTGTGTATTTTTGTAATGTCTTTGAGCTACTGATCCATGTGATTAGGTCTTATGCATATGTTTGATAATATTGATGATGAAACGGATTAACATTGCTATGATCCCTTTGACCGATGATCCCATGGAGATATATGAAGCCGATGTGCAGATCATGCCCTACCTGACAGTACCATTTGACCTGCATTTTGGGAGATGATCTTCCGACCTCCATGGGTCAAGAGCCTACCGAGATGCTGAGACCCCATCGTAAGCGTATCAGATGCTAAGGATTAGGTTTGCACTGAGAAGAAGGATCTCCACGAGGCACTTTGGCAGAGCCCCACCTAGGGGGAATGACTCCTTTCAGTGGAACGCTGGCTCGATGTCCCCATCCTCACCATGACGCCATCCATGGACATCTCATGGAGGCACCGGGCAACAATGGCATGTGTGTACAGAGGTCTGTGCCTCCCTGGATGTCTCATCTGGCCTAGAAAGGGCTAGCCTCCCTTGAAGGGATTTTACCTTTTTTACAACTCAACTAGGGTTTTAATTTGACAATGCATGTAAACAAGATTATGTCTTGTCGGCCATTTTTTAAGGACCTAAAATTAATTGGGTCATTGATACACTATATATTGAGAGTTTTAGCCTCATTTTATAATAAAACATCACTCACTCATTAGTAGGTCCTACTCATGCCTCTACTTGCAATTTTCTGTTTATGAGGCACTTGTTAAAGGAAGGCATTTCTTGGCATTTTTTGCATTTCTCTCGAAGGTTGGGTTTACAACTAGGGTTTATGCTATTTCATGGTGATATGTAAAGTGTTTTTTAAGTGATTGAATGGTTACCCTTGCATATGTTTATAATTTTGTCAAGGGATGAACCTAGGGTGACAAGCACACAAGTAGGTCCTTTGTTTCATGTCCCCTAAAAGAGAAATTTTCAGCCATTGAAGAAGCAAAAGAGAGCCTAGCCATAGCTAAACTCTTATTGCTTCTTCCCCTTGAGCTGGGGCCAGACTGGGTTAAGAAGGAGGAGACGCCCCAGGCCCAGGTTACACCTAGGGGCCGCCCCGCTTGGGTTTGGTGATAGGGCCTTGCTTAGCAACACTCTCCCTCACCACCACACTCTAGTCTTGATTTATCTTTATGATATAGCCGCTGCCAAGTTGACCTAAGGCTGAGGAGAGAGTGACCCAGGCCTTGTTTTAGCAACACCTGAGTGAGCCTCTCTCTCCCCTAAGGTTATGATTTTATAGCTCTGCTTTAGCAGCACTTCAAAAAAATTCCCTCTAGTCCTTGAAATATCGCCTCCTTCAACTCTTGCGTCCTCTTCTAAATTGACTCCATTAACCCTTAGGCACTAAACCTTAGTCTCCAGCGTTGAAGTGATACTGACTAAACAAACTTTCAAAACAACTCTTTAAATTCTAAATCTTGAAACCCTAACTAACTACTACTAACCCTAAGAAGGATGACGTCAACCTTGGTTACTTCATATTGATGCAACATTTTTCATTTTATAGGCAATTGAATGGTGTTTAAAGCATTTACTGAATAAGGGATTGATTGAATGGATACATTGATTAAAGGATTATCTGATATTTGGTGAAGTGATATTATTTCACATTGTTATATTAATAAACATTGACTTCAACAATATTTACTATCAAATTGCTTTCTTATATTAATATCGATAGTTTTATGAAGTACTCAACCCATTGAATCATAGTCAGATATATATTGGTTTGTTGCTTTGTTCCGGGTAGATACACCTTGATACTTCACTACTTCAATGGTTAAAACCCAGGTACTTTCTGATTAGTGGTGACTTGTGAAGGGGGAACTTTACTTGACTATTAAACCTTTGCCTCCTCAAACTCCAGATACCGGGATCGCCTCCCTCCCCTGGCCTAACCTCCCTAAAGAAAGAACTCCCATCGTGGTGACATTGGGTGGGAGAATTCTGCCATTAGCTTAATTTCTATCTTACGTTCTCAAATTTACAACCCGTATGTGACATTGGGTGGGATAGGTTCCTGTTACGCCAGTTTGGCCTTCTATCTTACAGCCCTTTGACCTAGCTACAAACTGTGCGATAACAGGGTGCTCAAGAAGAAGGGCAAGCAAGGCCCTTCCCTAGCTCCACAGGTCAACCCGGAATGCTTAGGCGCTCAAGCAGGGGGGACACCTAGTGCCGTGAAGTCTTCCCCGACTTAGCACCCCCTGTAGCCTCCACAAGTCACCCTTTTTGATGGTGAAAGTTGTACCAGTTCGAGTGCCTAGTTAAACTAGATACGATTACCTCCAAATAACAACAAGTTACTCCCCTAATTAATCTAGGTGTGGTTGCTTCCCAAATAAAAAAGGATATTAACAAATTTTACAAGTTATACAAGCCTTACGATATTGCATGGATTGGCTAGGCCAAATCACTTTGCAAGGTGTAGGAAAAAATAAATTAAAGCAAGTAAATTGACTTGGAAAATAAAATAATTGCACCTAGCCACAACAACCTTGCCTTAAGGACAAGTGGGGCAAACGAGAAATAATGTAAAGAATTGGCAACCTCAACAAAGACATAAGGAGGAGGACAAACCTACCGATTTTGTGCCAAAGTGGGTATGAAAATAAAATATTAACTTTAAAACATAAAGCAAATAAACCTAGCCACACAACTTTGCCTTAATGACAAGTGGGACAAATAATAGATGCATAAAACAAAAAACTAATACTAGCCTTACGATTTTGCATGGATTGGCAAGGCCAAATCACTATGCAAGTTGTAGGCAAACTTTAAAAATTGCTTGCAAAACAGAAAATTAACTTTTGTAAGAGAATGCAAGCCCAAGAGACTCTCTTGGGCTGCTTACAATGCTTGGAAGATAGAAGAGAGAAAGAGGGTTTTGATACCCAAGCTGAGAAGGCTTTCTTGAATGGTTTGAGACTTGAAATGAGCAACACTTTCCCCTCTTTTTGGCGAAAATCTGCAAGATTACTCGACTTGAGTTGGTGCTCATACCTTCTCAAAAAGTTTTTTGTCATCTTTTCTACTATTTTAAATTGCAAATTTGATATAGTGCATTTCATTTTGAGTCTACAGTTATTCTGGTGTTACCCCATGTTGTTCAGATGGTTAGGCTTGTTTTGTAAACTTCATATTAGTTCAAGAAAGAATGCAAAACAAATTCCAGCTTCTAAATTTGGCCTTCATGTCCTAGATTCCATATGTTTCAAGAATTAATTTTGTTTAGTCAAATTCCAACCTTTATATCAATAGATATAGTGTTAGCTTTTTCTGTTACTAGCATATTTGACCATTCACATTCAGATTTTGAGTCTAGATTTGAGAAATTCAGATTCTATGTGTAGAATTTTTTTATCCATAACAACAAGTTTCTATTAGGAACAAAACAATGGTACCATAGTAGTTTCTTGGCCTTGTGGGAGCAATGGCTTCATTCTTGGTCATGCAAGATGGGGAGAATTGGAAATCAAAAGTAGTACTCTCTATGGACGAAACCATTAGCATTCCAATGGATAGACTAAGGGAGACCATGAACTTGATGAACAATGGTATCAAGGCCATGAACAAGACTTTAAATGCCTTGGTTCTATCCATGAAAGATAGAGAACAAATAAATTGTTGTGATGATGAAGAATAGGATTTAGAGGCATCGACAATAAGATCAAAAGGGAATCACATAAATCAAAGGTCAATGGGGAAGATTCCCATTCCCAAGTTTGATGGAGTGAACGACGATATTAAGCTTAGGGATTGGATTGGGAAGTTGGATTGTTTCTTTAGATTGAATCCTATGGGATATTTAAAAAAAAATGCAATTTTCCACACTACACTTGGAGGGGCCCGCATTTTATTGGTAGTAGATGGTTGTGTGTGAGATGGAGGTTGATAAGGATGATGGTGGTCGCCAAGACATAATCCCCTGGGAGGGGTTTGTGATTGCATTTTTCATAATTATGAGGCCTATACCCAAGAAGATTTTTTTTTTGGCCCTAAAATAACAAAGTAGCAGGGCACAATGACATATTACTCTACAAAGTTTTTCAAGCAAGTTTGTTGGTTGAAAGTGTCTCCCCTCAACGAGTGGTTACTATGTATATTGATGGATTGAAGGAGTCCATCAAGGGGTATGCGAAGGCTTTGAAGCGTAGTACCTTGGAGGAAGCCATTCAAAAGGAAGAGGCTTATTCAAAAGTTGTTACAAGTAATTTGCAACTAGTTCAGATTCCAAACTTCTCACAACAACAAAAGTCGACTCTAAGGGTAATGGAAAACCCAATTCCTCCTTAGTCTCGGATATTTGCTCATCAAAATCTAGAGTTTTGAACCCTGATGTTCTTGCTGATTTTTGTTCAAAGGGGCTCTGCTACACTTGCAAAGAAACTTGATACAAGGGACACAAATGAAAGGGCTCTTGGAAAGATTCATACTATTGAGATGGTCGATGAATAAGAACTTGAAGAAGTCGATATTGATCATGAGGAATTAACACCTGTACAGGAGCACATTGTGGATGAAGAAGACTAAGAACAACAAATACTGTTTGTCTCCCTTGTTGCCATGTTGGGAATTACTCAATACCAGACTTTGAGGATAAAAAGAAAAGTGAAGTGGAGAACTGTGGTGACCCTCATTGATTTTGGTATCATTTATAACTTCATGGATGCAAAGTTGGTGACTTTTTGGGTTTATAAGTTGTCCCATTACAAAATTTTGTATTAGATGTCAATGACAGTATGACAAAGTGTAAAGGGATAATTTTGTAGTTCGACAACTATGAGTTTAACTATGATTTTTATGTTGTGGCTCTAGCAGGGGCTAATGTGGTCATAGGAGTGTTGTCGTCCTTATACACACTTGCAAACGTGGACTAAGTCTCGGTCCACTTAGTGTGTCCTCGGAGACACAATGTCTAAGTTCAAGCCCACTGTCACCTCGACTTGAACTTCTTCCGTCTAGGGTTACTCCTAGGGAAGCCAAGGGGGGTAGACCTTAGTTACTATGTGAGTTAAAAGATTATGTCTAGGAGTTAATTTTAATTGGTTAAAGGTCTAGGGGGATCTAGCCTATATGAGAGTCAACAATGCAAATGCAAACTTTCAATGCCAAAGCAAACCTTTCCCTAAGTCAAATAAGACTAGTGCCTAAGGTTGGGTAATGGGGTCAACTAAGTTAAAGGGATTAAGCTTTACAAAGGATTACATTTAGATTACAAAAGAAACTTTACAAGATTCTACAACTTGATACGAAAGAAGTACTTTATACAAGTAATGAAACAACTATCCACATAAAAGAATATAAAGAATGCTAAAGATACAACAACTATTAACAAGATGAAATAGACAAGCACTAACTAACTTGACTTGATTTGTGCAGGGAAAGAAAAGAGCATTCAAGAGGAGATCATCACAACACAACAAGCCAACACACCCAAACAATGAAGTGCCTCCACAAGATGCGCAACTTCAAGGGGTGGTTTCAATGGCATCAACCCACAATTACAGGCCCAAACAAGAAGTGCCTCCACAAGATGCACAACTTCAAGGGGTGAAAGATAAAGCAAATAAAAGCCTCCATGGGCAAGAGATGCGCAATTACTAGTTAATTATCCACAAGTGCTCAAATAAAATTGCATGTAAAGTAACTTAAGTGAAATGCTTGCAAGATTAAAGAGCATAAACCATCAAAAGATTAAGAGATTATACCAAGTTGATGTGGATTAAGTTTTATGATTGCTTAAGTTGATTAAGTTAAGGTGTGAATCCTAAAACTATGTGACTTCCCTAGAACTCTCCCCGCTTATACCAAAAAGACTGTTGGGTGCTCAAGAAGTGAGGCAAACAAGGCCACACCCTAGCTCCACAGGTCAATCCAGGAACAAAAGTACTCCACAAGGAGGACACCTAGTGCCGTGAGACCATCACTGATCTAGCACCCCTTGCTTCTTCCTTAGGTTCTTTTTTTGATGGCAAAGTTGAAATTGTTATCCCCGCTTTTTAGGGATAACTAGGAGATCATGTCTTGAGGCCCACAGGTCCTAGACATGGAGTACCGAGAGCAAGATTGACCTGAGCATGGCCCTGGAGGGCCCATCCTTTTCTTCTTCCATCAGCTTTGTCTTGTCAGTAGCAACAACATCCATCACCATCGGCTTGGTCTTGTATCAGAAGAGGTTCTTGCTCCATGAGGTAATTGGTCTAGGTA
>SNQJ01S0000976.1:268620-313102 GCA_010110895.2 Picea sitchensis
GAAGACTTGGGAGAATTCCGCATGAACATGGAGGAGTTCTACCTAAACTTTAAGGATGGACAACAACTAATTACTATTAGAGGACCACAACTGAGTGCAAATGTCCAAACAACTTGTAAAGGGCGAACTATGTTTCATTGTTTGATGTAATTCAATGAAGAGTTTTCGTGGTTGGGTTAAGACTAAAAAAAAAACAATTCAAAGGAGGTGCAACAATTGATTGATGAGTTTGCAGATGTCTTTGTGATGTTTCGTTCCCAAGAGTAGGCCAACAGGGAGTGACTTAGTAGTCTATTTGTTCCCGTAGACTATAGTCAGGCACAAACAGGGAACAAGAGGAGAAATAAGGGTGATTTAGTGGCTAAACGATGAATTAAGCCAAAAAGCATAGGAAAAGTCACTTAAGCTAAAGTCAACGGAGAAATAGAATGAAAAGGTGTTGAGGGGGGACTTAATTAATTAATTACTCACCTTAGGAGGAAAAATGCCTAGCTTAAGTGATGTCAACGGAGAATTAGATCGGGAAGAGTATAAAGGGAGGAATTCGACCTAATTCCTCATTATGTTATGATTTGATGTTGAGATAGTTTCCAGAAGAGGAGGAAATCGACCCCCTTGTTGTTTTGTGGATTTCTGGAGGAAACCACCACCATTGATCGGTTTCGGTGTTGAGAGACACACCCTAGCCTATCGGAGATACCATCTAGGTATTTCACCATGCTATTCAGTAGATTCAGTTTGCAGTGATTGAGCAGCCCAACCAGTGAGGGCGCAAGGGTTAGAGAGAGGGTTTGTGTAGCTGCACAAGACATAGGATTATCTTGCAGATTCCTTTTGACCCGATTGAGAGCTAGCCAGGGCGCTTCTTTTGAGCCACCAGTGATCAGTTTCTGATGGTGGAATCTCTCCGAGTGTAGCAGACAACCAGATAGTGCGCAACTCTCGAGGAAGGGCATTTGGGGTTCTAGAGGTTATTCTGGATCAGATCCGAGGAAACCCTTTCGACCCATTATAGAGGAGACCAGGACAATCATTTTGAGACACACATCGTCGGATTCCGCCGGTGGGATCACTAGGGTGCACTCATACAACTTAAGAGGTGCGCAAACCACTAGGGGGTGACATTCGGAGCTTCAGAGATTGGATCTTCAGTCTGACAGTTACCAGGAGCAGCCTAGAGGCTAGGGCGCTCATTTTGGGACAGTTCCCAGTCCGTTCTGACGAGTATAGCCATCAGGGTGAGTTTTCCAGTATTTGCAACAGTTGCCGTGAGCTTCCAGAACTGCATTTTGGCGATCTATCCGTGCATGCACAGATCTGTCTTCATCTTCTGATCACGAGTATTTTATGTTAGATGCTTTGTATTCCAGTGACGATCCATGAGATCTAACTAATGATTAGTTTATTTGCTTCCAACATATTATTGTATTTCTTGCTTTTTCCTCGTAATACATATTAGTGAGTTGTGTTGTCCTTTCTTTCGCATGCATCATATATACTGCTAAAACAATAAATGAATGAAACACACATGCGAAAATCACCAAGCATGTTCAAACATCAACTCAAACGCATCTAGAAACCCCCAGAGTATCAGATCCGAGTGATAAGACAATAATTCAACAGTAGATATCCAGATCAACTGGATCATGGATATTTCAATGGTATCAGAGCCTTCTTCTTGCCAGCCTGTGAAGAAGTGCTTCTCATGACCCCATGATTTCGGGAACAGGTGAAGAATACCCAGAGGGCCGAGGACATCGTGGGGACGAGTACATTCAGTACTGCAGAGGTCATAGCAGAGACAGGAGAGACAAAAACCGAAGGGATTACACTCCCTTCCACACTCAATCAGATACAAAACCAGAGTTAGAGGACATAGAGCATATCAGTTCGGACACAGAGGTCGAGATAGAGAGGACTATGGGTGATAGGCGCGAGACACCCGAGGGCAGGGGGAAAGGCCCCGAGACACATGTTGACAGTACACAGGCCATGTTGAATGACCTAGCTAGAGGACAGAGGGACATGATGAACGCCATACAATAGATGGCTATTAGTACATAGATGATCCACCATAGCATGAGCACTATAGGTGCCAACGTTATAGGAGGAGCGAGTGGTTGAGGACACTAGGGAAATGGGGCCAGTGGATCTCAGGGCGGAGCTAGCCCACACCCTTCACATCGTCTGGGAGGATTCCCCGACCTTTATACCCACAATTCCAGGGAGGACAGCCATTGGGACAACCAGGGCAGGCGGGAGGACATTCGGGTCAGGGATAGATAGTGCCACAGGATCCGTTCGGGGAGTACAGGAGAGACTACTTGGCACTAGGACCGGAGTTCCATGCAGATATGAGTTTGATGGACTATTGTTCGATCAGATATCGAAACAGACCTCGGGAGGCACAGACAGGCGATGTGCAAACTCACAGCATGGATTTCATCAAGAAAGTGGGAAAGCTGAACATTCCTACTTTCGACGGATCATCACGATGCTTAGCTCAGGCATGGGTACAAAAGATTGACACATACTTCAAGCTTAACCGGATGACAGACTCAGAAGCTATCAACTTCGCCACATTGCAATTGGAGGGGGAGGCCCATGAGTGGTGGTATCATGGGCTGGTGACATTGGGTCACAACCACATTACTTCATATTTGGATTTCACTGAGAGGTTGATGGAAAGGTTTGACAGGAGAGATCCAAAGCTCCACTTCAGTGATCTTACACAGTTGAGACAGACCGGATCAGTTGAGGCCTTCATCACAGAGTTCCAACGGAAGGCAGTGGCCGTATCAGATATATCGGAGCACAGACTGGTGATGTTGTTCATCGAGGCATTGACAGAGCCATTGAGGGGTTGGGTTAAGGCTTTCAAGCCTCACACCTTACAGGAGGCCATTGTGCGCACGAGAGACATGGGGGACTCAAAGCTGAAAGCCAAAACCTTTACCAAACCCTTTGTACCACAGAGAGACAAGGATCAGAAAAATCCTCAAAGGGAATGGAAGGATAAACCCAAGTTGGATGATGACACGAGACAAGAGTTGATGAGGAAGAAGCTTTGCTTCTCTTGCAGAGACCCTTGGGTCCCAGGGCATAGATGCATGGGAAAGGGACAGATCCACTACATTGAGGTGGAATCAAGCAGTGAGGAGGAGGATGAGGATATCAGGGCACAGGCAAACAATGATTCAGAGGATGAGACCACACATGTGCCAGAGCAACAACCGAAGAAACCTTATATACCGGTAGGGGCACAACCCAAGGAGGAGACAAAACCTCGCAGAGAGGTGAAAGGGGGAACCATAACAACCCTTTTCGGAGTACCCAGGTACAACACTCTCAGGCTCAATGGCCTTGTACAGGGGCAACGCATGATCGCTTTAGTTGATGGTGGGGCCACACACAATTTCATAGATGCTTCCTTAGTAGCCTGGAGCGGGTTACACAGTGAGGAGTTTGAGGGATTCCACGTGGTAGTGGCAGATGGATACACGATGACATGTTTGGACATGATCCCGGACCTAGAGGACAAACTAGGAAACTATACCTTGACAGATACTTTCTATGTAGTTGACCTATCAGATACTGATGCAGTATTGGGGGTATAGTGGTTATATTCATTGGGGGAGATTGGGTTCAACTATTAGGCGTTGATCATGAGCACCACGAGCAGTATCAGTAAAAAGGATAGAGTGGATCTTCCGTCACGGTGATGTAGCCTATGCAACAAAGTGTTTGATCACCACGCGGAAGGATTCAGAGGGCAAAGAGCATTGCCATCCACATATCAGGGAGCTTTTGAGTCAGTATGAGCCAGTGTTTGGGCCGATAACACCAGGGAGACCACCAAACAGGGGATTTGAGCATACGATTGAGTTGGAGGCAGGGGCTACACCAGTGATCACCGCGCCCTATAGGCACCCAAGAGATTCAAGGACGAGATTGAGAAAGCAATCAAAGAATTGCTTGCGATGGGGCACATCAGGCCCAAGACGAGTCCTTTTGCCTCTTCATTCGTTCTGGTACTGAAGGATGGCACATTGAGGATGTGCATTGATTACAGAGCCCTCAACAAGAAAACGATCAAGAATAGGTACCCCATTCCGTGCATAGATGAGTTGATGGACGAGTTACATGGGGCAACCTTCTTCACCAAGATTGATCTGTTGTCAGGATATCATCAGATCAACATTAGGGAGCAGGATATAGAGAAGACAACATTCAAATGCCATTTCAAACATTTTGAGTTCTTGGTCATGCCGTTTGGATTGACCAACGCACTTGCCACTTTTAAGTCTTGCATGAACCACATCTTCAGAGGGCAGTTGAGGAAATACCTTTTGGTATTCTTCGATGATATATTGATTTACAACAGGACGTGGGATGAGCATTTGGCACATTTGGAGGAGGTATTGGGCATTATGCAGGCACAATCATTATATGCCAAGGAGTCCAAATGTGAGTTTGGGATGAGAGAACTACTGTACTTGGGGCATATCATTAGTGAGCAGGGAGTACTGGTTCATCAGGAGAAGATCAGGGCCATTCTGGATTGGCCAACACCCAAGAACCTCACAGAGATGAAGGGATTCTTTGGGTTATGCAGTTACTACAGGCGGTTCGTGAAGGGATTTTCACAGTTGGGAGCACCACTCACAGACTTGACCAAGAAGGGCGCCTTTCATTGGACAGAGGAGTCACAATAGACATTTGAGAAAATGAGGGAGGTTATGAGCACATGCCTTGTTCTATCCCTTTCGGATTTCTCTCAGTCGTTTGTCTTCGAGTGCAACACATCAGGGGTGGAGATTGGAGCAGTTTTGATGTAGGGAGGCCATCCCATTGTGTTTGAGAGTAGGAAGCTCAACGAGTCAGAGAGACTCTACTCTATTTACGACAAGAAAATGTTAGCAATCATGCACGCCTTAACCAAATTTAGGCAGTATCTGGTAGGTAGCAGATTTGTAGTGAAGACTGATCAGAACAGTCTCAAGTATTTCCTGGATCAGAAAGACCTCAGTGAGAGACAACAAAAGTGGGTCTCGAAGATCCAAGCCTTTGACTTTGACATTGAGTATGTCAAGGGAAAGAGGAACGTCATAGCAAATGCCTTGTCCAGGAGGCCACCAACGTGTTCGATGATGGACATTTGCACAGATTGGAAAGCACATTTGTTGGTGGAATACTTTAAATTTTTTTTTGCTTGTGAGGTGATGGATGGACAGGTGGTTGATGATAGATACCAAGTACTAGATGATGTCATTTTCTACAAGGACCGGATCTACTTGGTTCCAGAATCTACCTTGAAGGGGAAGATTTTGAAGGTGTGTCATGATTCGCCTACAACGGGGCATCAGGGGTACTTCAAAACTTACAGGCAGATCATGGAGAGATTCTCATGGAAGGGTCTCAAGGATGATGTACTGAAACACATCCAGGAGTGCACGACTTGTCAGCAGAACAAGTCCGAGCAGACACACCTGGCGGGGTTACTTCAGCCTCTACCCATTCCAGAGTAGAAATGGGAGAGCATTTCTATGGATTTCATTACAGGTCTTCCTCGAGTGCAGGGCAGGGACAGTATATTTGTGGTGGTCGAGAAGCTGACCAAATTTGCACATTTCTTTGCCATACTCACGAACTACAAGGCCACACATGTAGCAGAGTTATTTTTCAGAGAGGTATTCCGGTTGCATGACTTACTTAGGTAGATAGTCAGTGATAGAAATGGGCGCTTCATCACCGTGTTTTGGCAGGAGTTTTTTCGGTTGGCAGGCACAGAGCTAGCCACGAGTACCAACTACCACCCACAGATAGATGGACAGACAGAGGTTGTCAACAAATGGGTGGAGGGGTATTTGAGAAACTATGTGGGAGGGCAACAACGCACATGGGTGAGTATTGCTACAACACGACTTACCATATGTCTATCAGGATGTCACCATTTAGAGCATTGTATGGATACGACGCACCCTCTTTCGTGGAGACTGTGTTTGGGGATAGCAGGGTCCCGGGGGCCAAAGACTGGGTGGAGGAGAGCCAGAGGATCTTGCGGGCAGTGAAGGAAAAATTGCAGGGAACTCAGAACCAATAGAAGATCTATGCAGACAGGCAGAGGATAGAGCGCAGTTTTGAGGTAGGGGACTTGGTTTTCTAGGGTTACAACCATACATACAGTCCTCCTTGAAGAGGAGCGGAGCAGAGACGCTGAAGCCGAAATTCTATGGGCCATACAGAGTCATCAGGAGGATAGGCGAGGTGGCATACGAGCTAGAGCTGCCAGAGGGTAGCAAGATTCATAACGTCTGTCATGTTTCTTGCCTTAAAAAGGCAGTGGGACAACATGTCGGCATTTCAGAGGAGTTGCCACCCTTGGATGAGGAGGGTCAGTTGGAGCTAGTGTCGGAGGAGGTGCTCGAGCAGAGAGAGCGCATATTGAGGAGCAGGGTCATCAGAGAGTGCTTGGTTAGATGGAGGGGACTTCCAATGGAGGATGCCACATGGGAGGGAGAACATATTTTGTAGCACCTAGGATTGATGTTGCTTGAGGACAAGCAATCTCGGGAAGGGAGGACTGTGATGTCCCGTTCCCAAGAGTAGGCCAGCAGGGAGTGACTTAGTAGTCTATTTGTTCCCGTAGACTATAGTCAGGCACAAACAGGGAACAAGAGGAGAAATAAGGGTGATTTAGGGGCTAAACGATGAATTAAGCCAAAAAGCATAGGAAAAGTCACTTAAGCTAAAGTCAATAGAGAAATAGAATGAAAAGGTGTTGAGGGGGGGACTTAATTAATTAATTACTCACCTTAGGAGGAAAAGCGCCTAGCTTAAGTGATGTCAACGAAGAATTAGATCGGGAAGAGTATAAAGGGAGGAATTCGACCTAATTCCTCATTATGTTATGATTTGATGTTGAGGTAGTTTCCAAAGGAGGAGGAAATCGACCCCCTTGTTGTTTTGTGGATTTCTGGAGGAAACCACCACCATTGATCGATTTCGGTGTTGAGAGACACGCCCTAGCCTATTGGAGATACCATCCAGGTATTTCACCGTGCTATTCAGGAGATCCAGTTTGCAGTGATTGCGCAGCTCAACCAGTGAGGGCGCAAGGGTTAGAGAGAGGGTTTGTGTAGCTGCACGAGACAAAGGATTATCTTGTAGATTCCTTTCGACCCAGTTGAGAGCTAGCCAGGGCGCTTCTTTTGAGCCACCAGTCATTAGTTTCTGACGGTGGAATCTCTCCGAGCGCAGCAGACAACCAGATAGTGCGCAGCTCTTGAGGAAGGGCAGTTGGGGTTCCAGAGGTTATTCCGGATCAGATTCGAGGAAACCCTTTCGACCCATTACAAAGCAGATTGGGACGATCATTTTGAGACACACATCGTCGGATTCCGCTGGTGGGATCACTAGGGCACACTCATACAACCCAGGAGGTGCGCAAACCCCCAAGGAGTGACATCCAGAGCTTCAGAGATCGGATCTTCAGTCCAACAGTTACCAGGAGCAGCCTAGAGGCCAGGGCGCTCATTTTGGGACAGTTCCCAGTCCGTTCTGACGAGTATAGCCATCAGGGAGAGTTTTCTAGTATCTGCAGTAGTTGCCGTGAGCTTCTAGAACTGCATTTTGGCGATCTATCCGTGTATGCACAGATTTGTCTTCATCTTCTGATCATGAGTATTTTATGTTAGTTGCTTTGTATTCTAGTGATGATCCATGAGATCTAACTGATGATTAGTTTATCTGCTTCCAACATAATATTGTATTTCTTGCTTTTTCCTCATAATACATATTAGTGAGTTGTGTTGTCCTTTCTTTCACATGCATCATATATACTGCTAAAACAATAAATGAATGAAACACACATGCGAAAATCACCAAGCATGTTCAAACATTAACTCAAACGCATCCAAAAACCCCAGAGTATCAGATCCGAGTGATAAGACAGTAGTTCAACATTAGATATCCAGATTAGCTGGATCAGGGATATTTCAGTGTTTCAAGATCTACCCCATGGACTACCATCAAATAGAAGATAAGAACATATCATTGAGTTCAAACCAAGGGCCAAACTAGTCGTTATTCCTCCCGACAGGTATCCCAAGTTATTTAAGATTGAGATAGAAAGCATAGTACAAGAATTGATGGACACAGGCCATACAGTGCCTAGTAAAAGCCCCTTTGCCTCTGCAATAGTGTTAACAAAGAAGAAGGATGTCTCCTTCCGTATGTGCATTGACTACAAGAATTTGAACAATAGGACCATCAAAAATAAATTCTTTGTTGCACGTATAGATGAATTGTTAGTCGGGTGGGTTAGCTCAAGTGGATGAGTGTCGTCGTTTACTTGAATGAAGTTCTGGGGTCGAATCCCCGGCCAGGAGCCTGTATAGGGCCTCACTTGATATCCCCATCGGGTTAGGCCTGTAATCAGGCCGAACGATTTACCTCGTTTACCATCCACGAAATGTGGGGAAGTACTCAAGGGTTTCCCGTGCTCTTTTCCAAGGAAAAAAAAAGTATAGATGAATTGTTAGCTCAATTATATGGGGTAGTTATATTTACAATGATTGATTTGAGATCAAGATATCACACGATAAGGGTGAGGGAATGTGACTAGTTTAAGTGAACCTTTAGAAGTCATCATAGACACTATGAGAGTTTCGAGTGATGCCTTTTGTGCTAACCATTGTCTCGACAACAATTCAAGGTATGATGAATTGAATCTTCAAGCCATATTTGAGGAATTTTGCTTTGGTCTTCTTTGATTATATCTTTGTTTATAACAAAACCATGGAAGATCTTTTGAAGCACTTGAGAATTATTTTAGAGCCCTTGAAGTTAAACTCTCACTTGCAAAGGAATCAAAATGTGACTTTGCAAAGAGCCAACTTGTCTACTTGGGACATATAATTAGTGAGGAAGGAGTCAAAGATGATCCAACTAAGATTCAAGCCATCTTTGACTAGTCCACTCGCAAGAATGTGACTCAGTTGAGCAGATTTAATGGGATATGTAGTTTCTATAGGAATTTTGTCAAGGGTTTTGGAGGCATCATGGCACCCCTTACCAATCCTACCAAGAAGTATCAATTTAAATGGATGGAGGTAGTAGAGGATACCTTTGGATAAATGAAAAAGGCAATAATGTCCAACCCTGTACTTGCACTTCGAAATTTTTTGCATCCTTTTGAAGTGGAATGTGATGCTTCGAGCATTGGTAGAGGCTATGCTCATGCAAAATCAATGAAAGTAGAAAATTGACTGTCATGAAGAAGTTTTTATGCATCTATAATGAGGAAATGTTGGCCCTTATGCATTATGTAGAAAAATTTAGGCCCATATTTGTTAGGCCACCACTTCATCATTTAAACAAACCATCAAACTTTGAATTATATATTACCCTCATGGAGTTTTAATGAGCAACAATCAAATTGGGTAATTGCACTTCAAGGTTTTGACTTTGAAATCCAACACAAGAACGTAGATAATGTTGCTGCAGATTCCTTATGTAGGCTACTCATGCTGCATGCAATATCTATGGTAAAACCGAGATGGAGAGGAGAAATATTCACTGAATGTGCAAAATATGAGAGAGCTGCTTTTATGTTACAAGACCCAAAGAGGACCCAGTGTTAGCTTTTGGGGTTACTTCGAAAACGTTTACATGATGTTTGAGGGTGCTTCATGTGATGTAGGGTGCATGGTGTGCTGATTACCCTTGGTTGTAACGTGATGGACATATACATTGGAGATAACTTACTCATGGATTACTAGACCTTAACTTGATAGAAACTATGCCTCAAAGGATTAAACTAAGATGAGCATATATGTGATGTCTAACTCTAGAAAATTTTAGCATGCAAACAATAGAAATCATAAACATACTATCATCCTAGCCATACGATATGGGGATGTCTCTTCCAAGGTGTAGGCAACTTAATTAATCAAACTTGAAAATGAATGAGCAAACCACTCACAATGGCACAAGGTGGAGGCAAGCCTACCAATATTGTGCCAAAGATGGTTGGAAAGGAAAATACAACTATTATTAAAACAAACTAGCCACACAACCTTGTCCTAATGACAAGCGGGGCAAAGAAAATAAGAATGATGAAGTAAATCTAATTCCTAGCCCAACGATTTTGGGGGGTTGGCTGAGCCAATCACTCTCCCAAGGTGTAGGCAACTAACTAACTTGCAAAAATAAATAAATTACAATGGCTGAAATACAACAAGAGAATGCAAGCCTCAAGGGAACTTCCCTGGGGCTTGCTACAATGCTAGAAATGACTAGATAGAAGAGATTCGTTACCCCACTAGTGGAGGCTCTTTGGGGGTGTTGTGAGAGTGAATTTGGGCAGCATATCCCCTTGTTCCTGGTAAGAATCTGCAAAAACCAGCAAACAAATGCTTGCTGGAAATGTTGCACAACACAAAAATGTTAAGAAAATTTTTTGTTTTTTACGCAGAAATTTTTCACATAAAAATCTCCAAATGAAATTGAAATTATATGACCTGTCTAAGATGGTTATCAAACTGAAATACAAATGGAATGTGAGCAGAAAATAGGACTAAGTAAAGCTAGAAGTTTAAGAAGGCTTTGAGAGACGACTCCTTGAGGCTTTCCCAACAATTCCTTGAGGTAAACCTGCAAAACTCAAGACAAATCGTGAAGCATGGAAGTATATAATATGTGTAGACAAACTAACAATCTGAAATACTTCAAACAACTAGCTATCCAACATATATAAACTAACAAGAATACTCTTTGCTAATCTACCCAAGTAAACTACTTTACTAGAGATCTACTCAACACTACACAATAAACTCAAACACCACAATATCACCTCATATGAAAGAATGCAACCAGAATACTCTTGGTGATTCAAAATCCTCCAAAGCTTTATTAATCCAATGGGAGAGTGTTGCAGCAACAAGTTGCTCCAAGACTCTCAAGAGCAAAATGGGATGGAATGCAAGATGGCAAGAGCAAGAGAAGTGGGGCGAAATTTCAGCAGAGTAACACTAGCTCAAAGATTGGTGAGAAATGAGTGAGGAGAGGCTCTCTTTTATAGCTCAAGGAGGCAAAACGACCCCTCTTAGATGAATGCCAAGTGTTGCAACTCAGCCATAAGGTGGAACCCCAAGGAGAGTGGCGCACCACATGAGGGTTTTGACATGGATTGAGGGTGTGGATGGGTGAGGTGGAGCCTGGGACCAAGTTTGTAATGATCCCAAGCCATTATGCCAGGATCATCATGGTTTTGGTGTCTTTAAAATCTTTTTCTGGTTGTGGTATTTCGTCAAACACTTTGCTTACAGTTACAATTAGGGTTTTACTGATGTGTTTATATGTGTGTTGCAACAAATAACAAGAAGATACAATCATGGAACATACCTCAACCATATGCAATATGATAGACAAGCCAAAACATCCCAAATATGATTTTATTCATGAAATAGAGGAACCTCATATGCAAGATCAACACCATGATAGACAAGCCAAAACATCCCAAATATGATTTTATTTGTGAAATAGAGGAACCTGCTACAAATGAAGATAACTGAATGTTCAACAGATGGCTCCAAGATAGAAGTGGCGAGTCGCCATAAAAATCTTCCTATTAATACAAAATAGCTCCAAAGGATGGATATAAGCACGAAGATCAATACAAGGGATCTCGCCATAAATAACGTTAAACCCCCAAGCCGGAAGGTTCCACTCTCGCCGATATTTGCTTTCCTCACACCAGGCCTCAATGGCCAAAGATCTCCAATCACCTCAAGAAATATGCCAAATAGTAGATCAATGATGGCAAGAACAACTGTGTTCAATCAACATCCTCTCAAACCCTATGGATTTGACTCTTCTCCAAGGAATGGTGCACCTCCTTGGATTCCTGAAACCCTAGATAAATCGAACTCCCTCCTAGGGACCTCTAATTGCTCCACAAACTGACTAGAATGATAGATCGAGACGCCAAGTAGCGAAAACCCAAGTGCTCAAATCACAAAAATACCTGCTAGACCCTCGACTAGCTATCTCCAAATAATGGTGTGTCCTCCTCTTGGGAAAATCGTCCCCCTCTCAATACAAATAAACCTCCACACCGTAAATGCTCTCCGGAAACCTACCAAGAATGATGCTAAGACACCTGCAGGAAAACCCAATACCTAGAATAATCAAAATCACTTCTCCTCAGCTAGAATGAATCTTCCCTCAATGGATGTTGTGCCCTTCTTGCTGGAAACCCTCAATTGTGCGCCCTCTTTCTCTTCCTGTGCTTGTGGTTTGTGTAGAACCCTCCTGCATTGATTTAGATCCGAACTAGAATGGTGTGGAGAGTATTTCATCTCCGAGACCAAGCCTAGGACAAACTAGGTGAATCTTTCACCATCGAATCGTCTCCTAGGGTTTGTTAAGTCAAAAAAACCTCAAAACCCCCAATACTGGGCCAAGGCTTCCACTAGCTAAAAGCCGATATCAAAAGATAATCACATGAATAAATGAGTAGGAGCTCCTTGGTTTTCCTTTATATTTTACTCACCTTTTCCTCATTCAGTGACTTTCATTTTACATTTTACACTAATTAAATCACTTAATTAACACTAACCTTACCTCGAAAGCCTCTCTCTCATTCTCCTCCTCAGGGATTCCTTACTATTGAAAGTCACTTCTAGCTATCCCATCCTCTAGTGTTAAGTTCTCCCGATTCCAATGAGTTATTACACGAGAGGTTCCTCCAAGTAATATACCCAAAATGACCTCTTCGAATTTAATTAGCTTATAGCTCAAATTAGTCAAAATTATGGAAATCGTCGCAATGCAATGGAACCAAAGCCAACTCCTGCGGCGGAATGACTCATAATGATGCAATATACGAGTACGTGTCGGACTCACAATGCCTCTCAACAAATATCACACTGCCATAACATCCATCCGTTACTGTCATCATAAACCCCAGACTGCGGATGATGTCCCAAAGTGGGGACACAAAGTGACGGGTGAGGGTGGTAGGCTAGGAGGGGCGCATTACTCGTGGGAGGGGCCCACAAAGCAATTAAATAGCTTTTCTAAGGTTTCATGGTGAAGGAGGGTGCAACCCACTATACGGAGGAAATGAGAGAGAGAGTGAAAGGGTGAGGTGAGTGCAATGGTTAAGATGTGGTTTGGGTAGGTTAGGGATGACTTTTCTTGCCCTTTTCCATCTTAACATTAACTCCACACCAAATTCTATTAAAAATTACATTTTGACTAGCAATAAAATTGTTGTTTTGACCTGACTTGACTCTAGTGGACAAACACTCTGGCTAAGTTTGTCCCATCTGTTGAAACTTGGTCCATAAGTGTAGGGTGCCTTTCCATTTTATTTTCTGAGCACAATTCCTACTAAAACCCGTGAGTACCTTAGTTTTTACAATAATTGCTCAAAACAATTAATTAATTAAAATAATTAAAATCCCAACCATAAGAAAATTACTCAAAAAACCTATCTAGACCACCCCATTGTACCCTACCTAAACTTCTATGATGTTCATGGTCATTTACATCATTCCAAACAATAGCTACCGCAGGATGAGACCATTAAAACGCTTCCTTCACCACTCTCTCTTGAAGGAATTATTGCAGTGAGAGAAAACTCAAGGAAATTAATATACCTAAAAGCCCACTAAATTCCCCTCGAGGATAAAACCCTTCTGCGAGCGAATCTTCTAATGAAAACATCTCGAGGTACCTGAACTAACTATGATACATGCAGACACTATTACATTATTAACCCATGCGGGTGCGAAAATTCCGTTTACAAAAATTTGTGTCGGAGGCATAAAATGCCCAATAGAACAAAATTGTTCTCGACATATTTGCATCTCGATGATTATATCTTCATAACACATGGAGCTGACCTCCAAGTATTGAATAGAAGGTTAACAAGGGGCTTAGCATGATACTGACCGGAAAACGACCAGAATATGGCATCCATACTTGACATATTTTTTACATTTATTGACTTAGGATTAATAAATTCCATTTTTGTGGGAGTTTAATTAATTCACTGAAACTTAAAAGCTCTATCAAACTAGCCACAATTTCCAAATGACTCTATCAATATGTCCTAGTATGAGTTTATATACATTTAGACACTAAACACTGGTTATACCATGCCAAGGCCTAAACACCAACACATACTCCAGCTTTGGAGCAAGTCTTCTGAGTTAAAAAACTTAGAAATTATTTAATCGGCTTCAATGCAAGCAAAAAATACTAACAAGTAGAAACACTCCAGATTACATGCTCACTCCTAGGTCTTAGGTGGCCAATAGCTCTTTACACATCTCATACTTGGACATTTATTACAATGGTGGAAATGTGAAAAAATGTGGTCCTTTCATCAATTCCACCAACTCGAACTTTGCATACATGAGCAATCGGGATTGCTCATTCTTTTACGTGTCTTAGAAAAATCCACTTTGTGCAAATTGGTGATAACAGCCTCGAAGTCTCTGAGGCTCATGAATCTCGAGCCATTGATCTCGGAGGGCTATCGTCAGATCCATAGCTCCGTGTAAAAGCAGATGAGCAGTGAGAAAGGTTATGAAACCTTCGCCCCATCACTTAAATGGAAAGCCGGCCCTGACTATCACGACGGTCTCCGCTGGATCACCATTCAACTAGGTCAACTCCATGTGCCATGAAGATATGCATCATTAGATGCTAATATGTCAAAGACGCTTGAATCATTAGGCACTGATGCCTCCAAAGATACCCTTGTAAACGAATTTCTGCAGACCTCCGTCATGGGTTAATAATGCATGTATTCATGATGTATCATAGTTAGGTCGTGCAAATTTGGGATGTTTCTCAATAGAGAGTTCTTCACCGAGTTTTTATTCTTCGTGATTTTAATTACTGTACTATTAATTTCCCTGAGTTTTTCCCTCACACATCCAATAAATCCTCCAAAGTGGTGAAAGGCGTCTTAATGGTCTCATCCTTTTGTAGATATTGTTTAGGAATGATAAATGACCATGTAAGACATCTTAGAAAGTTTCATGAAATTCCCTCGAGTCTAGATATAGGTTTTTAATTAATTAAATTTAATTAATTTTCCTAAGGTTGAGATTTTAATTATTTAACTAATTAATTGTTTTTTAGCAATTTTTGATAGATGAAAGCCAAAAGAAATGGCACATGACCCCCTACACCCCTTGGACCAAGTTTCTCAATGCATAAGTTTTACAGATTTGTCCAATTCCAGTGTCGTAATGTAAATAAAACAACACCTTTATTACACAAAATGTAATTTTGTAAATTTATTAATGGGCAATGTATCGGTGGAAAGAGTAAGAGAGGTCATCCTAACCCACCCAACTCCACTCTAACTCTTTACATACACTTCTACACAACCCACTCACTAACACCATTCCCCTTAGGGGATTTCTGCCTCTTACCCATGAGAAAACCTCCTTGAAACACACTCCTCATTTGATGTTATGTGGGCCCCTCTCTCTTGAGGTGTGCCTTCCTAGCCTCCCACATCACTATTTCATGGTCCCCACATCCCAACTCACTCAACCATGTCATCTATCCTCACCAAAACCCTGCAAGGGAGCCTTCCTGGGAGAGATCTTCATTGTTGCTTGGGGTTTGACACATGGCTCTCATCCAAAAGGGCTCACTTTGCCTCTTGAGCCATAAATAGAGCCTCCCCACCATTTCTTCACCATTCTTTTGAGCTAGTGTTACTTAACGGGAATTTTCCCACTTCTCTCCTCGCTTTCCTGCCATCTTGCATTCCATCCCATTTTGATCTTGAGAGTCTTGGAGAAACTTTTTGCTGCAACACTCTCCCATTTGGTTAATAAATATTTGGAGGATTTAGAATCACCAAGAGTATTTTGGTTGCATTCTTACTTATGAGATGATATTGTTGATTTGGGTATTTTGTGTAGCATTGAGTAGATTCTTAGGGTAAAGTAGTTTGTTTTGAGTAGATTAAAGCAAAGAGTATTCTTTGCTAATATATATGTTGATAGTTTAATAGTGAAGGTTTTAGATACTAGTTTATCCATGCATGTTATCTACTTGTATGTTTCACACCTTGCTTCAGTTTTGCAGGTTTGTCTCAAGGGATTGTTGGGACAACCTCAAGAAGGAGTCTTCCCTCAAAACCCATTTAAATTCTAGCTTTGTTTTTATGTTTACATTTCATTTACATTTCAGTTTGGTAACATCTTAGATAGTCAAATAATTTTACATTTCATTTAGAGATTTTATGTGAAAAATTTCTTCTTAAAAACATAAATTTTTCTTTAACATTTTGGTGTGTTGTAACATTTTCTTGAAGCATTTGCTTGTCGGTTTTTGTGATTCTTACCAAGAACAAGGGACATACGCCCAAATTCAATTTCAACACTCTAAAGAGCCTCCACTGGGGTTGGCAACTAGTCTTCTTCATCTATTCATTTTCAGATTGTAAAGCAAGCCCCCTGAAGTTCCCTGAGACTCAATTTTGCATCTATTTCCATCCTCATTGTAATTTTAATTTTTGCAAATTATTTAGTTGTCTTTGACCTTGGGAGAGTGATTGGTTCTATCCAACCCCTCACACATCGCTAGCTAGGACATAGATTTATTTCAACATTATTTATTTTGCCCCACCTGTCGCCATTATCAGTGGCTAGTTTGTTCCACACAATTGTTTAGTTTTTATTTCATCCTCTTTGACCAACAATTGTAGGTTTGCCTCCACCTTGTGTCGTTGTGAGTGGTTTGCAATATATTTCAAGTTTTTCAAATTAGTTGCCTACCACCTTGAGAGAGACATCCCCATATCATATGGCTAGGATGGTAATATGTTGATGGTTTTATTTGCTTACATGGCTAAAATTTTCTGTGAGACAGACATCACACACATACTCATCTTAGTTTAAGCCTTTGAAGCATAGTTTCATTTACATGTTTCGAGTTTCACTACAATCTAAATAATAGTACATCTAAATGCAATATACCTATGGCTAAGTAGTGATGTCTTAGATCAATCTATTTGTGCAAACGTATTATCTCTCAGTTTTTCATTTTCATCAGTTTGGAAAAGGTACTCATGGACATGTGAATGGCGGTAGGACTTAATTTTCTTTTCAACAAGTATTTCAATCTATAGCATGCCATCTTAAATGGGATAACTTACATAGCTAAGTGATAAATCTAAAGTAATTTTCATGTTCATTTGACAAGCTTTTCTTGTCTTTCATTTACATCTCTTTCTTCAAGTTTATACATGCAAATGGTTATGTGAATGACAATGGATGAGCTTATCTTTTTCATCTTTCTTTTACATGCTTAGATGTGGTTTTACATGTTTCAATTTCACATTTTACAACACACTTTCATAAGCTTTTAAGTTTCGGTTTTGGGCAGCTTTCAGTACTTTTGGGCATCTAAAACTTATCTAAAACATTCACAACACATCTTAAGACTTAGTCCAAAGTCATAACAATATATTAGACAAACTAAGACACCTAAAATCCACCATCTTCACCATCTAAAACGGGGTTTGGGGAAGGCAACAGAAGGTGTTAGGTTGGGGACGGTCTCACGGCGTGCAGGACGCTTCCTTTATGTGAAAACTCAATTCTTAGGGTCAATCAGGATAACGTTAGAATATAGAAGACGTGGTGCTCATTTTTACCATTGGACGACATTCTTGTCACCAACTACAGTCATGCCACGCTCTGAGAACCTTAACCTTGATCGAGAATTACTCTGGAAGCAAACACTAGGGTTGTGATAGCCAAACAAGGTGTAGCGGATCTTCCTCCAAGGATAACGCATCAACAATAATCATCGAATAGTCCAAAACCCTAGCTAAGAGATAGTCCGAGCCAAAATCGAAATCATATCGCAGCAATGCATCAGTGAACTCTCCTCCACACACGCAGCATCTAAATTGGGAATCAGACAGCATCACTTGTTAACTGTGAATTTCAGATGTTGCTAAATGAGAACCGGTAATCAGATTATAATCACTTTTGCCGATTTGGTTGGGGCTCAATTTCTCCTTTCCGATATGGGGTCTGCTCAATATATTATTATTATTTCGCCCATCTTTTTCTATTGGAGGCTAATAACCTAATATAAATTATATCCTTCTTTGATTTACAAGACTTCTAGGGTTATTAGCCAACCTATTAGGTTTCGCTTTTCCTGAAATTTATTCTCGCTTTCAGCTTCCACATGTGGAGGTACCATTCTCCGCGACCACCATAATATTAACACTCTCCTAGCTAGGGAGGTATGCATTGACTGGAGCACAAAACATACCATTTGCTCCTGCAGGTATCAATATAGTAGTTGTTTCTCGTAATACCGGAACCGCCTCTAAGCTCGCCTCCCGCAATGATTCTCTCGTGAGTCAATGTTGCCGAAATCCGTAGGTTGCCGGATTTCCTCGAAGTCTCATTCCTAGGTAAAAACGCTTCTCGCCTCTTCTTTAGGATGAGGCGCTAGGAAGTCGGGCCCAGCCGCCTTTCCCAACCGCAAGGCTGATTTCTCGGAAATGGCTTCCCACCCAGCTCGAAGACTCTCACGAACTCCGCCGCTGCCCCTTGCGAGGGACCGTGAAGGCTTCACGATAAGATGACAAAATACTTTTTTTGTTTTTTTATTGTTAGAGGTGGAGTGTGGTTAGTGATGGGTTAGGGAAAGTGAGGAAGGAATAAAAGATATTGTTCTCCTCTCATTTCCTCATTGTTTCTATTTGTGTTTGCTTGAGCTGGAGGAGAGAGCAAAAGGAGAGCTTGGAGAGAGAGCTGAAGGAGAGAACAAAGAGGAGCTTTGAGGAGCTTGAAGGAGAGAGCAAAAAGGAGCTTGAAGGAGAGAACAAACAGCCATTCATCTCAACTTTCAACTCCCAGCAAGATTCAAGAGCTAAAGAGGTAAGCTCAAACCCCAACTCTCTCATTTCATTGGGTTAAATTTGTTTATGGTTTTTCCTCCTCTCCTACTCTTCCATTTCTTCTCCCTCATTTTATTGCGTGTTGTTCATCTAAAGCTTGAGGAAAAATGATTTTCTTTTGGTTTATCATTCATTTTTGGTTCTCATGGTCTTGTCGGGGACTAGACCATGAGAACCAAAAATGGAGGCATCAAAGGGAAGAAGAGAATGAAGAGAGCAATGAAGGAGGGTTTCATGATGAAGGAGGGTTTGAAGAGGATGAAGAATAATGAAGGTGGGGAAAGCCACTGACACCCTTGTGGAAATTCTGTGACAAAACTTCTAGATGGGAGAGGTGGTGGAACCGCCAAATTTTTATGTCCTCATGATTGTCATGAAGGAAAACCCATGCCTGTTCATATACTGCAGAGGAGGCACTTTGTGGTGTAATGGAGAGTGATTTATAATAAGGGGTCCCTTGGGACTAATGTTTGCCTTAACATATCCAAAGAACAAAGACAAAAATACATAAAGATAGAAGAAGTTGCACAAAAAAAAAGCATGGTAAAACAAAGTCAATATGATGATGTTCATCTAGATTCTATGGTACATCTCCATTTCCTCATGGTTCTACAACCTCTTCATCTAGAAGAACAATAGAGATTTCTTTGATAATCAGAGGTAGGGATGAGGTGGGATGCAAAAGTGGTCCGATTTCCCTATGCTTGTGGTATCCCATTCACTGTAAGCTGCCAATTTCCTATCGCATGCTATGGTGAAGGCCATCAATCTAAAAAGCCCCCCAAAGGATACAAGAGTTCTAGCTATGAGAAAGCTAGAACTCTGTTATTTTGACGTGAACAAAAATTCAAGTTTCGTCTTTCAATTTTTACATAAATGAATGGTCCAAGTTGGGTATCCATTGTACTCCATTTATTGGACAAGTAATAAAACCAACATTTGATCAATGTTATTGGTGTTCTGCTAGTGGTGCAGTGTTTATCGCAGCACATGACTCATCTTCAACAAGTGCAACTTCTCAAAACATTTCAGATATCTTGTTGAAAACAATTGATGAAGTTAGCCCTTAATGTGATTCGCTAATCACCGATAATAAAAGAAATTGTAAGGGAGCATGTAAAATCATTGAGTGAATGTATCCACACATCTTTTGGTCTGTGTGTTTGGTTCACACCTTTGAACCTTTTTTGATGCATGATATTGTCAAACATGTTGAATGTGGATGGATTAATCACCAGACAAGAGAGGGAAGCAAAACATCAAATATATCACCGGGCATTCAATGGTCAATTACTTCTATAGCACTTTCTCCAGGACATTAAGACTATAATCTAGTCCAGATTTGTTAGCTATTACCTCACTTTTATGCGCCTATTGAAAGTGAGACAAGATTTGGCTAGTATGGTGATGAGTTATGAATGGGATGATTTGAGCAAGGATAAAGAAGGTGCATTAGCAGTGAAGAACACGGTGCTTGGCAGTCGGTTTTGGTCACAGGTTCAGTTTTTTTTTGCAATTCACCAAGCCAATATATCACATGATCAAGTTTGCGTATTCAGATTGGCCAATCATTGGGAGGTGTATGAGCGTAAATGATACAAATAACATTGATTAAAACATTATTGTTGAGCCTTAAAGATGTCGACGAAATAACCTTATTCGTAGAGGTGGAAGAACGATGGTAAATGCTAAATATTCAACTACATGTGTTAGCATATGTGCTAACACCGAATACTATCACATATCATGGCTTTCAACACCAACAACTGGTGGTGGGACCAAGAAAAAAACCACACCAAGATCCTGTAAGGTAGAAATTTTTCAAACAATTTCTTTATAATAATTTATACTTAGGGTTTATGTTCATTTCAATTTTCACTTATGTTTATATATATTCATAAATTATAATTTATTTCTATTAATGATAAATTATAATTAAGTGCAAAATATATGAAGCATTAGACAAATTGGTCCCGGATGAGGATGAGTGACAAGATACGGCAACAATTGACAAGAGACATTAGCCATAAGTTTTGGGACCAACCATACTAAGAGATCGAGGGAATTTGAGCTCTCTTGCATGGTGGAACGTTTATGACGGTGGCACTCCACAGCTCCAACGCTTCAAGGCACCACAAGCTTTCTGTTAGGTGGTGAACACTTTTTTTTGCAGAGAGGTGTTGGAGCACCCACAATTTCATCCACAATGTCAAAAGAAACAGTTGAATGCAAGTCATGTAGAGTTTGGTTTATGTTCACAACTTGGCATTAGTTTGTCCCATTGCCCAGGAGGAGCAAAGGAGGACAAACCAGCTGGGGACAACCATCCGTAGGAGGAGAATTTGGAGGATGGGTAATGCTTAAGCACTGACAAATGCCCTTTGATACGTGATGATCATGTCGTAGATGCCACCCCACCTACCACCAATCCTGGTCCCCGTGGTCAGACTCCAGCCAGGGCTTCATCTTCATTCCACCGCGACAGCTTCGTGGATTATCCTTCTTCGTGCTTCCTTCTCCACTACCACCACGCGGAGGTCGCAGGGAACACGCGGCAAATCTGTTATGGAAGGAGGATGGATAGTTGTTTACAATTTGATAATTCACCTTTTTCATTACTTTATATGTCAGTCTATAGATGATAGATTCATAGTATTTAGTTAACCAGAGTTCAGACTCTAGAGTCTAGGTTTGGACCTTGAGATCTTCATACCTAATGGACCTGTTTGGTAATCATAACCATATACATTTGGTCATGAATTCATGTCATTGCTGATTGCTGATGGACTATCATTCCATAACTTAATGGTCTACTTTCTATTATACGGTTTAAAAATTTGTATGTTGGTTTGCAAGTTTGTAATTGTTAGTTCAAGTGATGGTTGATGCTCGAATGATCAATCATTGATGTACCACTTTACTTACTAGTTACTACTATGGATGCTATTTTAATGTTACAATGTACAAATATGCATGTTCATACATTCCAACTAATTTGTCTCTCTGCATGTTTTTTTTAATATAAACTAATATATAAAAATTTATATATATATAATAGACGCTTCCCGACCTTTCGCTTCCTCAGATTTTTTGAAAATGATGCTTCTTGACGCTGCTTTCCTGCAACGCACTCCATGCTTTCAAGGCCGGTAACACTGTAATATAGTCATCTAGACTATTTTACGACTAGATCATGAGCATCACTATCACCATCACCGTGATCATCTCTAAACCACAATTTCATCCGGTAATAGACATGATAGATAAGTTACCACAAATTATAGAGTGACATAAGAGCCACCTTATAATTCAGGAGAGTAAATGCTTCTTAAACCACTCTCCTGCTTTCTCCGAAAATCTCTCTCGCTCATCATTCGTTCGATGCGATTATTTTCAATAAACTGAGTATCTTCAAGGCAAAGAGTACGTAGTTGTAACACAATCAGAGTCTGTCCATAGTAGTACATAATTCAGCAATCCAAGCAGTACATTACTAACAAAATACGCAAGTACTTGATCAACAACGTAGGTTGCAAACAAGGGAACATATATTCACCACAATAATTACCTGTCACATACTTTCTATAACAAAGACCGACACAACCCGCATAGAAACAATGTTAAGGATATATATCAATTATTTAGTTTGACCTTCACTCACGTCCGTGAGCTCTGAAAGAATATATGTTTCATGAACAGTGGAACATATCCCACCACAATAGTCTATATCTACTGCCTTCATAACAAACATCCTGGATATCAACCTGCACGTAAACAATGTTATGATATAAATCAATCATTCCGCTAATTTTCAACAATGCCTGTGAGTATGGTGCGAATATCTGCCCTCGAGTAGAACAATGAGATATTTGAACTATTCTTCCTTGCTTGAGAAAAAATAATCCAGTCCTATCTTCTAAACCCGGACTATTCTCACCTTTTGGGCCATTCTTCCTACACTAGTCAGTGCACTCGGAGAGAATGTATAACCTCTGGAAAGGGAATGCCGAAGTCTGACTATTCCCACCTTTGGGCCATTCTCCTAAGCACTAATCCTCCTCAAAGTGCACTGGAGAGAATGGCAACTTGCTGAATGTCTCATCATTCCTCGATTGCCGAGCCCGGTTCATTCCCCACCCTGGACCATTCTCCTACACTAATCAAAGTGCACCTTGAGAATGTATAAACCCTAAGGAATGATTGTCCGACCATTTCCTCTATAACCACAAGAGGAAAAGACCGGCCCTCAAGATTTACCTCCAAAATGAATTAATTTCTCATGTTAACCACAATGAGAAATTGCTGTCCGAAGTAGGGAGGGCCGCTTTCTTGAGTAACTTCAAGAAGAGAGACTCCGCCTTCTAGACGCTTCATGTTAACACAATGGAAGTCGCCGCTCATGATACATCAACAATCGCATCATTTCTCCTGTTGTTAATGGAAAGGACCGTCCGGTTAGTTTCAATCCACTTTCCGAACATGAGAGCATTTGTCCAAGATGGACTATTTTTCAAATTTAAAAGTATTTGAATGTTTTCAATAATGTTTTCGCTCCCTCCTAACTTGGAGAATCACTTCTTCCTTTTTCAATGAAGAAGCTTTGTGTTGTTCCATGAGTTCTCGCACTTTGAGTATGAAACTCTTTCATCTTGGATAGAGGCTTTACCAAAATGTCTCATGAGTTTGCTCATCCTGTGGAGATATGTATTGGAGAATCATTTTCTTTTCTCGACTTTATCATGGATAATGTAATGTTTGATTTAAAATGTACTCTATTCTCGGAACACCGTGGAAGGCTTCATGTGATTCAAACAATAGAGTATATCATAGTTGAAAAAAACTGGAACATATCCATTTGACACTTCTTCTATCATCATGAAAAAATCTCATGATGATAGAAGAAGTCATCTTGATGTTATAGAAAATCTTTCACCACGCTTTTACAATCGGAGGTTCTCCACCAAGTCTCTCTTCTTATCTCTGCATACATGAGTCTCTTTTGGTATGCCTCTGTCTTGAGATTGCTCTTCATACGCTTCTTTATTCACCTCGGGAGAACATTCTTTGTATTCATTCATGGGAATTTAACTTATGGATGTTATGGATGATATAATGACTCAAGGAGATGGCGTTTGGTTTATTGGAACAAGTAATTATCATAGTATTCTCTCCACTGGGAGAACTCTAGTCTAGTATCTCAATGATTTCATCTTATAAGTCTTCCATACATCAAGTCATCATGACTTTCGGCCTCCATTGATTGCTTATTGAGTTCATATCAAAGTTGGTACCTTTTTGACTTTAATATTATGACCTGCTTGTTCTCAGCGCTTTCTCTTTTCTTCTTTTCTGAATTCATGTTCTTCTTCATGTTTTTCTTAGCTCTGTCCATGGAGCTTTTAGATCTCCATGCCCTAGAAATGGCACTCTTCCCTTCATCATAGATCACTTGACTGATGGAAAACCGGGAATACTTAAGGCTTCTCTTCAAGAAGTCTTCTTCTGCGGTTGAAATAAACACGTACTGTCTTTCATATGTATCGCTATCATGGACATATATTTCATTATCTTCAATGGATCATAGGATTAGTCTTCCTAACCCTTGCTTCATGTAAGAGTGCATATAATCGGCCTCCTCAATCGGTCAGAAACTATCGCCCATCTCAAGATCCTTTTTTTTTTCTGCAATATATAATTGGCCTCTTGTCTAACAGAGTCCATGCTTTCATGGTTATTTTCACAAAATGTCATAAGTCTTTTCCAATTCCTCCTGTCGCATTTCTTCTCGTTTTGCTTCTTCTAAGTCTTCTTCAAGATTGATTCGCTTAATAGCTCCCACATGATTTGTATCTCATCTTTTCATGTAGTATTATCTAATGATATCCATTTCCATCTTGTTTGTTCTTCCATAGGTGGTAGTTCTTTCTTTAGAAAATTACATTATCTTGCAAGAGATGTATATAAGACATGTACAAAGATCTTACGCAAAACAAGATATGCACAAGAAATGAGAAGAGTGTTGTTACCCTTAGAAGAAGAAGTCTCTTCATCTTCTGTTTAGTCTTCTTTGTAGGTCCCTTCTCTCAAAGAATCATGCTTCAGGAGCCCTTCCTTTCAGCTCTAGACACCCATCTTTTGCAGGACCGTACTTTGGATACTGAAGCATTGTACTTTTGAAATGTCTTTCTTCTTTGATTTGGCTTTCTCCTGAACCAAACTTCCTTTGTTCCCTGTTCTTGAATCTTGTCAGGAAGGCTTGATCATCGCATTTCCTCTGGGGTTTCTCTTTTAAATTGATCCTTGATTCTTCTTGAGCACCTAGTTCCAAAGTTCTTCAAATGCCTAGCTACCTTTCTTGTGTGTTCATGTCGCTTAATAAGTGCATCCCATGTCTTGGAAAGACTATTGAGTACTATGTTCACTAATTCTTCAAGTAATTCTTTATTAGCTTGTAGTTGATCTCTTTAACTGGGAGATTCTCACAGTATGATGTTATATTGCCATCATCATTCATCTTCATGTCACTGAGCTCATTCTTCGCACTCATAACTTGGTTCAATGTTTCGGACCGAGAAGAGATTTGAAATAGGGCATCAGACATCTTCTTTGATGAGTCAAATGGAGGATGTAGGGTATCAAGTGGTTCCTTTATAATCCACTATGATACCAAGCATTGATGTCACCATCTTTGAACTTCTCCATAGTTTTAACGCTCTCAAGGTTCTTCTCTTTCTCCTCTTCAAACTCCTGCTTCCACCATCTTTCCTTTAACGATATCCAACACCTTATTCTGGCAAGGATGAGGTCAATCCTTGTCTTCATGTCGGGTTAGAGGTTCCATCTAATTGTTCTCGCACTTCATATTAATATGAGCCGCTGGACTTGGTCAAACCTAGATTGGACTGTAAATTCAAACTTAATGCCTTGGTTTGCCGAGTATTAGGAGACGACTATTAGGGCGACCGACTGTCTCTGAGATTAGGCCACCCTTCACTTAAGCAAAGCTTCTAACAAGTTAGTTTGTGGCCGCCTCGCCTCCCTGCTAGTAACCCTAGGTGGCGCTTGTTTGGGAGTCGCTCGCTAGTGGCACCCTAGCAATTCCTCAATTCAACTCAATATCCTAATGCTATGTTTCCTTCCAAAGGTTTAGATCAATGAAGGAGGTGTGGGCCCATAAATCTATTAGAATATAGAAGATCGTAGCCTGCTTTATTGACTATACCTCGTCAATAAACCATAGCCTAAGCCACTCTCTGAGCATCTTAACCTTGACCGAGAATTACCTACAAACCCTAGGCTAGATAGGCCAAACAAGGTGTATGTGTAGCGCATCTTCCTCCAAGGATAGCGCACCAACAATAGCTGATTAGATAGTCCAAACCCTAGCTAAGAGATAGTCCAAGCCAATACTGAAACTACTAGCTGCAGCAGCTGCACCTGCAACGCTCCTCCACATGTGCGCACCAAACTGGGAATTGCAGTGCGCACCACTTGCTGTCTGCAATTCTGAGATGCTGTGAAATGAGAACTGGCGCCCTGTATTTATACTGGTTCTGCCAGATTTGCTGGGGCCGACTTCTCCTTCTGGATATTTGTCTGTTCAGTATATTATTATTATTTCTGGCTGACTTCTTCTCTTGGAGGCTAATAACCTAATATAAATTATCTTTTTGAGCCGACAAGACTTCTAGGGTTATTAGCCAACTCATTAGGGTTTTCTCTTGCTTTTTGGAGTCTTCTATTCTCGTCAGGTTCACACGTGGAGGTAAATACCTCCCGCAGCTACCATAATATTAACAACAACTAGGGTGGGCCTCGTTGCCTTACTATCTTGAGCATCTAGCAGCCATTTGGCAATAGGAGGAAGAGGATTAAGGTTTGACACTTAATTAGGAGGGTAATTAAAATCTGTAAAATCTTTAAGCAACTCTTAACCACTTAGTCTTTTAGGCAATCACTCATTGGTTACATCTTATGGTTGTTTAGATACTAGTTGCAAGCACATACATCTTTTATCTTTCATGCAAGTCTATGGTTTAATTATCTAAGTGTTAAATCTTTTAAGTGAGTTGAGCATGTCTTTCAAGTATTTGATATCTTTGGTAAATGCTCTTTATGGTGTGATCCCTCTAGAGATAGTGCATCCCACTTGGAGGCATCTTCTTGTTGGATCTTGAGTCCTTTATGGTTGCCATTGAAAAGTAGTCCAATTCTTATTGGGGCATGCTTGGCCTTATGTGAATGATCTTAACATTTTGAATATCTTTTAATTCTCACATTTTAAGCACTTGTTAATCTAGTTCATTTGTATCTTGTGTATCTCATACATCTTGTTCATAATTGTTGTAATATCTTATATTCATTGTTGTAAGTACTTGTATCTTTGTTGTGGAATAGTTGTAATTTTGTAATACTTCTAATCTTTTGTAATTAAACTCCCTTAAACTTAGTTGACCCCTTGCCCAACCTTTAGGCACTAGTCTTAGTTGACTTAGGGAAAAGGTCTGTCTGACATAAGTAGTCTTGCACTTTGCATTTGCTGCCTTAGCATCATAGGTTAGTTTTCCCCTAAACCTTTAACAAATTAAAACCAACTCCTAGAACATAAACGTTAAATCACATCTCGTAACTAGGGTCTACCCCCCTTGGCTTCCCTAGGAGTAAGCCTAGAAGGAAGAGGTTCCAGTCAAGGTGACAGTGTGGATTGTGAATCTAGGCATTGTGCCTCCAAGGACACACTAAGTGAGCTGGACTTTGCTCACGTTTGCAAGTCTGTATTAGGACGACAACGGGTTCTTTTGCAGGTTCCTACTGAAACACGTTTGCGTATGGCAGAAGCTTGCGTCTGACAGAAGCTCACGTCTGATAGAAGACTGCATGCACAGTCTGCCAGAGAACATGCAGACGTAAAGCCTTGAATGAAACGACTCAAGCACGCTTCTGCTGTTAGTGGTGAATTGTTTTGAGTATATAGGAGTCATTTTGATATTTTTGTAGTGGTCGTCATTTGGCTGAGCAGAGCTCCCAATTTTGTAATGCTTGTGATGCCAGAGTTGTTCTCTGGTTATGTAATCGATTTGAGATTTTCATGTTAATAGAAGTCAGCTTCCTGTTTCTTTTCATTTTGTCTGTAAAAATTGTTTGAAACACTCGGGTATGGATGATCCAACCGAGGATCGTTATGTGGTTATAATGGAGGTTTGATTATGGCTGCATCATGATCGATTTTACTCATTTCCTTGTGTTGTGTTTTCCCTCTTACATTGGATGGCTCGGGCATGGAAGATCCAGTCGAATTGTTGCAGTTGTAGGATGATGGAGGTTTGATCATTCTGCTGTTGTAACTGTGTTGCTTGCACCATATTTCAGTGTTTGAAGCTTGGGCTCCAGATTGCTCTTGAATTCGAGCTTTTCCTCCCCGAGCTGCTGGAAGGCCTGATGCCCATAGCAGTCTCGTTCACCTCTCTCACTAAGTCTTCCCTCTGCTCTCGCTTTAACTCAATTTACTGATTGAAGTTAATGTGGCCCTCACTTCCCTGTGCATTTCTTGTCTAGTTCTGTGTTGAACATCATTCATTATTTTGAGTTTTGTCCATTGACCTCCATCCATATAAAACCAACATCCACCTAAACTCTGATGGGTACTGGGCTTACGTTCTCTGCAATCGGAGGGTGACTTCCAGTGCTAACACAACCCTAATGGCTGTACGTTAAAGTTTGTAACAACAATTAGAGTGTTGGGAGAGAGGGGACGCCCTAGCAGGGGAAGAATCCTCTCAATGAGATAAATCAACTTCAAGCAAGAGAACTTTTAAAAGGTCAAAGATTACATTTCCCAAGGAAAATGATTTTATATCTCCAATGCAAAATATAGTATGCCTAGTGCCTTTACGATTGGGTTAATGGAGTCAAAGGAGCTTAGAGAAGCTACCTCCTAGGGGGTGTAAGCCCTTTTACTTCCCAAGGCAAGTTTCTCTAGGCTAGGGTTTAGGCTAAGAGGGTGTATGCCCTTATACTTGTCTTAGCAAACCCTTGTTAAAGCAATAAGATGAAGCATAAAGTGATGAAGACTAAGGTGGGGGTGTATGCCCTTATACTTCCCACCTAGTTCCTAGCACAATAACCTTGACTTGAAACAAATGATAGGAAGAAAGTAAAAAACCATACCAATTCAAGGAAAAATGGCAAGATAATCCACCACAATAGCAATAGAATGGCCTTCCAAGGCTAGTGCATCACTTCTTCCATCAACCATTCATAAGTATAGCCATACACAAGTGCACAAGAGATAAAAGAGCCAAGAGGGCCGAAAATTTCAGACCAAGTCTCTCACAATAGGGAGAGTTATGATTCAAAATGAGATCTTATGATCTCTATTTATACTAAAAGTATCTAACATAGTTTGTCCACAAATTAAGGAGTAAAACACAAGATTAGGGGAGTAAAACACAAGATTAGGGGTCAACAACCCTAATCTTGCCCCCTTAACAAAATAATATTAAACAATTCACTTAAAATTTCACTTTTTGCACAAATTAAACCCTAATTTAGGAGGACGTCACCCCTTTAGGGGACGTTTTTCCACTTTGAGGAAGTCATTGGTGTTGGAGAAACATGGGTAGGCCTCCAAAGACCACATGTCAAGCATCTAAGCACTCTCATCATGGTGAAGACCCTTCTCCTCCTCAAACGTCCATGTGTCAAAAAAGTGGCACCTCACCACCATGCCCTAGCCCCAAAAGCATGCCGTCAAGCTAAAAAATAGAACATTTTTTCCCTCCTAAGAAAATCGTTTGGCAAGTGAGGGTTGGGCTAGGTTGTCCAAGTCATCATCAAGGTCGTCCAAGTTTGATCTCTCATCCAGCATGCAAGCCCCTGGCATCCAACCCGTTGGCTTGTAGCCCCATGGAAGCCCAAACTAGGCTTGTTCTCCCAAAACTGTCCACCAACTAGGCCCTGCAAAGACAAATGAGCATGCCCTCCAAGGATCTCAAGTCATAACATCATGATAAGTGAATCCAATCAATAAATAAGCCATCTAAGCATGTGCATCAAAGATCACTATATCAAACAATTAACAACTCAAAGACATTATGCGACTTGTCAAGCTTGAATATGGGAGGGTTGACGAGGTGTCCTATTGGGTAGGTCTTACCCTAGGTCAAGGAGAGTTTCCAAGAGATCCCTCTCTAAGCCATGTAAAGTGGATGAAGTGGTTGGGGTCAAGACTCAATGAGCATAGGGCTCATGACATACAAGGGATCATAATGTCTCATTCGTGGGTGTCTTTGTAGAGGGTGTGTGGTACCTTCATCCACAATGCACTTTTTCCAAGCCCATCAATGGCGTTTTATCTTTCTTTCTTTATTTTCTTTCAATATAGCATAAGGAGAGGTTGAAGGTCATTGCTTGGCGTGGTGACCAGGTGGTGGCAATGTCACCCACAAATATCTAATGGAAATGAGAAGGCTGGCTCGTGATGAGACCCCCTTTCTCTCAGCCATGCAACTAAGAGTCACTGCCCTGGTTTGGTGACTAGATCATGACAATGTCATACCACTAGATATCCATGGACGTGATAGGTCGACTCGTGATGAGACCTCCTCTCCTTCAACTAACCTTTCAAGCATTTCTTTATTATATTATGGGTCCCCTTTATTTAAAGATAAGCATTTCATTGCTTTCTTGGGTGATCCTTGGGCAAAGCATCTGGAAGGTTTATATAAGGCTTTTATCTTTTACCCAACACCAACCCCTCTGGGCCTTTAGCCCCTTCTTCCCATAGAATGAGGGACAACCCCTTCTTGGGACAATACACCCTAAAATCCCAAGAGATAAGGAAATGGAGGGGAATAATGATGGAAAATGGTAAGTATGGTCGAGAATGGTATGATGGCTCATTAAGGGATTTTCTAGTAGCAAACCCATTCCCAAAGAAGACCACTTACTCGGGCACAATATCAACCACCAAGGTGAAGCAAGGAAAAAGGCATAATGTCCAAGCACATATCATGAAATCTAGAGCAATCTAAGATACAACATAATCAAATGGCTTAGATATTGAAATGATGCTCACCATAATATTGACTTGTACCTCATAGAGCAAGGCCCACTGCCTTCCGGAAACCAATTGGTGTGGTGGATGCCATCTGTAAACCTGTGACCATCTATGGTGGTGAGTGGGTTTTCCATATGTGCAAAGGGTACTGTTGGTCATGTAGTCTCTCGGCACACCATATCTGTAACCTGAGGGCCTCGAGACATCATCTCCTTAGTTATCCACAAAATGGGGATAATAGTCAACATACAAGTCCTGGTACGGGTCCCCATCCAAATCTCTATAAAGGGAAAAGTCTAAAGAGGTATGTCACAGGTGGAAAGTAGTAGACCACAAAAAAAAGGTCTCGAGGGATGGGTGATACTTTGCTATCCCTAACCCACATAAATATGGTGAACTCATTCGAGGCAACCATCATGACTCTGCCTTTAAGGGAATCTTGAAAAAGACAAGCAACCCCTCTCAAACCTTGGACACCTTCCTAGCTCTAAGTCTCTTGTCTGCACACTAATAAGCAATTATACCTCAGATATTTTGGGATAGTCCTGAAGAGGCTCGTGTGGGTCTTGATCATGAAGAGAATATCTAAAGGTCTGAGTGCATTAAAGACCGCTATAGGGGAAGATCAAAATGACCCATTATAGTTCCAACACCAGACCGTAATCCCTGAAACTCCTCACCTCCCCCCAAGGACACATCTTGGTCATGAAGAGAATATCTAAAGGCCTGAGTGCATTAAAGACCGCTGTAGGGGAAGATCAAAATGACCCATTATAGTTCCAACACCAAACTGTAATTGCCGAAACTCCTCACCTCCCCCCAAGGACACATCATTTAGGGAATATAGGGTGGGTCCACCTTGGGGGAGGGGAATCTCGAATGACTACCCTAAGTTCTCTTATAACTTCCTATTTCCTTGCCTACCATGCTATGTCACCTGTTCCCTGCAGCACTTAAGATTGGTGACCTTGGAACAAGTGAAATCCTCATCCAAGAAAATCCTATGGGGGAGAGAGAAAAGTCTCTGCCTCTGCTTCGCCCAAAGGGGTTACAAATGATTACTTGATGAGCTGAATTGGAGAAAAAGGTAAAATCAGAGCTGAACCAAGCTCTCTTTGGGCTGATATCTAGGAGGTCTAGGGTGTCCTAGAGGAAAGAAGTGCCCATTAGCATGAGGTCTCGGTGTGGTGTGGAAGATAGGGGGAGTCCCCTCACCTTTAGGTTTAGCGCCCAAGCTCACCTAGTATGCTCCTCGGCCTTCGCAACCTCTGTGCGAGGAGGGGTCTTGACTCTTATCCCTCTCCCGGACAACACGAACCCAAGAATTGAGGGTTTCTTGTTGAGTCTTAGCCTCTTGCTTGAAGATGTTTTGTTGGCATCAGATTTCTTCCTGCTTGTGTTTAACATCCAGAAGTTCCGCATGTAGAGGATCCCCAGGGGGTGAAGAGTTTCTTGTGTTTGTGTCAGATTCTCAGAATTCTAGTTCTGCTACCCTATTGGAAAGATTCTGGACATCTGCTTGCAGTTTGAACTTCATTGTTTCCACTTGTTCCATTCTCCTTACTAGCTCCAGAATCCCTGAGAGAGTTACCATGGTGTCTGGGATTAAACCAGTTTTGGGGTTGTCTATGGAACTTGAATCTGCTCTGCTGACACTGATTAAGGCTGTATGGGGGTCTTCCATTGAACCCACATTTCCCCCTGCTTATTTCCTGTTAAACCCTGCGAATTACCTGTTAACAGTGATTTATGTCTAGTTTCAGGGTGAAGGGGATAGGTGCTGTGGGCTGGGGGGGACCCACAGACGGGTTCAGAGAGCAGGGAATAGGAATGGGCATGGGTATGGAAGAGAGAGGGGCTGTGGGGGAACATCATGGGAAGAAATATATGGACATAGATAAAGGAAGATAAAGGAAAATCTTTACAGGACAGAGGAAAGCCACGAATAATGAATAATCATCCAGATCGGAGACTCAACTCTGAGAAAGCATCATAATACATCCTACATTTCAGGGGATGGTCGAAAACAGCCACAAGGGGAGACAGAAGGAACTAGCAGATGAGAACAAGAAGACAGATCAGGGGCCAAAATTTGTGACAGCTGCTTTCTATTTTGGAACTTGGATTTGAATGTGAAGCAAATATTTGACCCCTCTTCTCAAGAGAAACCGTCTTTGGTGTAAAAGCCATGGATGATTATCTTATTAAGACCTCCCCAAAACAGAAGAGAGGGTGAAAAGTCAAGAGTGGATCCCTTGCAAACACTAGAACTGTTTTTTAGTAGATTTGGGGTCTTAAACTCCCGTTCCTGAAAAACTTGGTGCTGTTTGTTAGTAATCTGATTTCAGTTTGCATAATCTTATCTTTAAACATGTTATCAGTCAAAAAGCAAGATGGCCTAACTTTTCAAAGACTTCAAATCAGGCAAGTTTATAAAACTTCAGGGGATTGGTAATGCCATCCCATTTTGCACTGTATTGTTGTATCAGTAATATAAATTATCCTTCTACTTACCAAAAAACATTCTCTGAACTTTCATTCTCTCAATCTGCCCCAGCCTATTAACATTCTCACTTCGCTGAGATCCTTCATATTTTTTTTCTGCTAAATTTCACTCATCTAATGATTGTGTGCTCGTGCAGTTGTCTCATGTTTCTCTATGCACCTACCTCCCTCCCTCCAGTGATTAGCTGCTTTCCACATCTCTATGTAGATTACTTTTTTATTTACTAGAATCAACTACCTACAATAAAAATCTATCCAATCTGTTAACCACATTGTTGTTGCATCACAGGACTAAAAAATTGTCTCTCATGTCAAATAAATGACATAACTTCCTCGTAGGGTTGTTTTTTTTATTGCCGTTACTGTGGATGTATGAGGGAATTAATTAGTTTCACATTCTAATGATAACATTATAAGTGATCACTTCCACAGCTTCATTGAATGAATGTTAGCATTTGATGGATTGCTCTCTTCGATCTTTATTTTTCATTTTTGTTGATTGCTCAAGGTTTTAATACATTTTATAACAGCATTTGTGGCTGACTTACTTTCTTTTTGGTCAGGGATCATTTGGTATATCGCATCAGCAAGTATTGGCACAGGTTCAGGCACAAGCACAGGTCCAGGCCCTTCCACAAATGCAAGTTCAGGCATCATCTTACCCACCTTTGATATCTTCAACAAGTACGGCATTGATGCCAGTTCAGATGGAATATACTGCAGGAGCTGATGGCAATACTTATGAAGTTTCATGTCAACAGAAGATGCCAGCACAACCAGAAAGTAATAAAACAATTGGGCGTCCCAAACTGGTTTCACAATCTACTGAACCCAATCAGAGATCTCTACCACCGGTTTATCCTGTTGCAGAGAGGCCTTCTGATGATGGCTATAATTGGCGCAAGTATGGGCAGAAGCAGGTTAAGGGGAGCGAGTACCCTCGCAGCTATTATAAATGTACCCATCCTAAGTGTCCTGTAAAGAAAAAAGTTGAACGATCCCATGACGGGCAGGTGACTGAAATTATTTACAAAGGTGATCACAATCATGATCGAAAAATCCAATCTAGTAGACGTATGGCTAATGCTGTGCAGCAGCATCTCTCTGATCAGGATGGGAGATATGCAGCACGTGGGTCTGATGACAGGAATGAAAGTTTGGATAGTAAAACTGATGGATCTAGTCAGCTTTTTTCTGGAGATCCAAGGGGAAGAAGTGGAATAAATACAAATATTTTAGATCCCTCAACATCTGCTAGGGAATATGATGTTGGACAAAGGAGTGCTGAACAGTCATCTGGTTCAAGTGATGATGGTGAAGATGATGATCAAGCCAGCAGGGAAGATAATGCAGATGATGAGGATGAGGAGTCAGAAGCAAAAAGAAGGTAATGGATTTTATGTAGAAATCTATTTTGTCTGACCAGAGTTTTTGGAATCTTTCCTGGGCTTGTAATGACTTTTGATTTGACACTGATACAGGAAGAAGGAGAACATAAAAGAAATAGTTGCTCCGCTTAGAACAATTAAAGAGCCTCGCGTTGTTGTGCAGACAACAAGTGATGTGGACATTCTGGATGATGGTTATCGATGGCGTAAATATGGACAGAAAGTGGTCAAGGGAAATCCTCATCCTAGGTACGTAGTTCTTTCCTGACAGTTGATGATGCCTTGTTGAGTACTTATCCATTGGCAGTTTGTGTAAGCATATCCTCTAGTTGAGTTCACATCATTTATGTAGGCATCAAGCAGAAGGAATGACAATACGTTCCTGTCTTTCCTTCACAAAGTACTGCTTGAAACAGAAGGTTCCTTGTTGACATTGTTGAATAGTGTACTGTTCAAGGGTTTTGTGGTTTATGTGAATTATAATGTCTCTTAGCATCTAACTTTTTCAACAGGGCTCCGCTTTCACTGGTACAGTGAAAGAATAATTTTCTTATTTTTTAGGTTTCTAGTACTGCATTGAATAAATAAAAGATCCATACGTTTTCTTATGCCATTATGAATGCATTCAAATGACCTAGGGCTTTATTCTTCATTTTATGTAAGGCTTCAGAGTAATGGTAATCCTTTCATTCAAATTAGTTTGTTTGGTGGGTTTCTTTGTTTCTCATGCAGGAGTTATTACAAGTGCACCAATGTGGGCTGCAGTGTACGGAAGCATGTTGAGAGGGCATCAAATGATATCAAAGCTGTCATTACAACCTATGAGGGAAAGCACAACCATGATGTTCCAGCACCAAGGAACAGCAGCCATGATTCTGCAGGCTCTGGTTCACAATTTCATGCTGGCAATAATGCTGTTACTAGCAGCAGTCTTCCTAAGTCTTCCGCTATCTCCTTACTGGAACAACAGGCTGGAAACTGTCCCTCTTCTTCTGGCTGGACTCTTGAGAGTAGAACTGAAGGTCAGGATATGAATCGTCAAGTAGTTAATGAAGGTTCATTATCTGTTGTCAATATAACCCAAAACTATGTTGGTAATATGGAAAGTTTTACTTCCTCAGCTGCTTCAAATATAGCATCAAATCAGATTAATATGAAAAGGCCTTTTCCAAATGACTATACATTCACTTTTTCAGGAGCAATACCCTTAAGGACTGTGAGGCCAAAGGAAGAGCCTGATACAACCTCAGTTCCAACTGGTTTGTACCATAATGTTGGTCAATGATTCCATAACAGTCAGATCAAAGAGCATTATCATGAATTTCACGGTTACCGAAGGATATATTTGGTGCACCTATGCTCTGCACAAAGTTATTCTGGCGCTAAAGTACTACTTGTAACAGGCACTGAGATATCATCATTTGTGATCTGCTCAAGACTTGCCACTATGACGGGATGGTTCAGTGGTTCAAGAAAGTATGAATTGGATTTTCTTCTTTTCAAGGAGTTCAGATATTCATATAATATGACTTCAAACATAGCTGCTCTGGATATCAGGAGAAGATCCTCGGTGTTTTACTGCTGTATCATTGATGTTTCATCTGTATATGGAAACAGATTGTATATTCGTTTATGTGAACAATGGATAATGATATTTTATATTCTTTTGGTGGGCTATGCTTATTAAGAAGGCCCTTCATGGATTTTTATTTGTCACATAAAACAGTTGGGACCTGAACAAGGGACCTCTAACATCATTGGTTTTAGTTGGCTATAGGCCTGGAAAATAAATATGCTTGGATGATTTATGACGTTGAGACAATTATTGAGGTTCATCATTGGCATTCCTTGTAATATTGAGAATAACATGTTTATCGAAATCAATTCAGTTTTTGAAAATCTTTATTGAGCACTGTCATTAAATTGGGGTTTGTTGCTCTCCTGTTATATTTATTCATTGCGGGATAAGTTGGTAACCTTTGCCCAGTGATCACATTGCAAGCATTCTGTCTAGAATTTTAATACTGTTTTGAAAGGTCTACTTTTCAAGTTAACATTTTCTGAAGCTTATCAAATTTACTATTTTTATTTATGCATGGTGTCAGGTGCCATACATCAGCACAAATTTTGAGGTCATCCACACTAATCCATTCCACGGTGGATATGGTTATCTATTGATTTTTCATCTTCAATCATATTGACACATCTCACCAAAATACCCATGGGTGTTTTTGATTCATCATACTGTTTTTATGTTGAATACAAGTTACAACATATATCACCATTTCCATCCCTTAAAAATAAGCTCACTTATGAATTTGACTTGTGGAAACATTGACCATAAGTCCCGGAGCTGTACTAGAACCTAAATGTGTCTTTTGACATCTCAACATGTTAACTTATGTCACCATGGATTTGTAAAGACTCAGAGAGTGACTTGTATGTCTTAATAACAGTCTTAACGTGGAGAAGATAGTCTACTGTAGGCTCTAATATAAATTATCCTGTGCTGTCCATCAACACTACTTGCCAGGAGGTCATCTGTCCTAACCCTACTCTTAGTTGAGTGTGCCAAGATGTGTAGTTGAAGTACCTTGAACTAACTCCTCAAAATATGTATAATTGCTGTACTATCATGGTGAACTTGTGTAAACATACAACAGTGTTCTGTAAATATACAACAGGGTATATCACAGAATGACAATGACAAGGTCGTGTAAATATAATGATTTAAAGTATCTTGATTAGCTGGTATGATGGCTTTTGATGCGGTTAATTCAGCTCTTTCTTCATTTTTTGGCTGTTTAACTGAATATGTAGAGATCTTTTCATATTCTTATCTGAACATTTCCTTGACTAACAAGTGACCTTTGGGACAGGGTTGATTGTAGTTTTGGTTTAGGTGATATTTGAGTTTGAGATCTGAGGTGAACATTGCAGTTTATTTAGTCTCCAATCTTAGTCTTTCTGCATTCTTTTCTGAAATGTCCAGATTATTAAGACATTAGTAGTCATAGAGTTCTTCCTATTTTAACGTCTTTTTTTCTCTTTTCATGTAGTTAAAGTCTTCGGTGTTTAATTTCTGCTCAACCACTGATCCATAAACAAGAGACTTACAGCCCACTCACTTCACCAACATGGATACTTTGTGGAATTAAAATCTAATCTTTGTTTCTCTATCTTATGCAGATATCTCTGTCCGTTGAATTGCTACAAGGCCCCTGTTCTCGGTATAGCCTGCACACAACCACCAACAATGCGAATAATAAACAGGATTCTGAGTTGGTTTATTTGCTGTTATAACCAAGCAGAGACACAAGGATTGACTATGCTTCTTTGCTTCAAGGCTTTAGTTCTTTTGTGTTTGTAATGCCAAGTGCAAACTTCTTTGCTCCTTGTTCTCCTGCAGGCATGTAACGATGGGTTTACTTGCTGTCAACCCTTCGGTGGGAAAATAAATACACCCGGTCAAAGCTAAATTGCCAAGAAAATTGCCTTCGGTGGGAAAATAAATACACCCGGTCAAAGCTAAGACAAAACAACCTCTGCACTGTAATATGCCAATCAACAAACTCACTGTTGCTCAGTTACAATTCAATTGATTGGAAACATCAAAAGATTCTTTCAAATGGACTACCAGTCAAATAGGCTGCGTTGTGTCTTTTGTTCAATTAGATGACAAGGCCACAATGAGTATTATCATCCACCAAAATGCTTGTCTCTAGGGTCTCTTCACTGAAGGCAAGGTAATGGGAAGATGGATGTATTCGGGTTCTGAACTGTTGTAGCCGACTACCAACTAGGTATATAAATTCATATATTCTGAGACTTCCAACAGTGCATACACAGCAATAAGGCACTGAGCAAACATCCACATGCACCATACAAACATATATATTAACCCATCAATGTCAAAGCAAAATCAACGTAATTGTTGTCTTTTATTTCCAATGAGTTGATCCTCTATCGGATCGCTCTTCCTTCAGAATTCTTCTCACTATAGCTGGAAACTAAATGTAAGTCTATCACTTCTAAGGTTATCGAACCTCTCTCATGTAGTCGATTCCAATGTATTGGATGAGCTAGTCGATTTGTCTCCCACAGACAGCGGATCACCCAAATATTCTATGGTCAAGATATATAATGCTCCAGCAATAACTTTGAAATAATATATATCCAGCTCGAAAGAAAGAAAGGAAAGAAAATGATTTTAACGTTATATATCCAGCTCGAAAGAAAAAAAGAAAAGAAAATGATTTTAACGTCCACGAGGCTAACAATAGCCTATGGGACAGATCGCCTCACACACTGATTTCTGCAGTTCAGCCCTTTTCCTGTTCAACTTGATGATGAGCTCCCCCAATTTCTCCACTGTCCCCTCGCTGAATAAGTTATTCGAAGAGCTAGCTGTCAAGATATTTATATAGTTGTCCCTGCTGTCTTTGAAAGCTTCACACTCTAAAATGAAATATTTTTCTGTTTCCACTTTTCCGGAGGTGCAGAACACACACACTCTTTCTTCCCAAGCTTCTTTTGGTCTTTTCCAATGCCCAGTTTCACAACGGAGTTGATGGGAATTGGTTCTTAATTGGGCAATAAGCATTTTGGCTCTCCAAGATATATTGGCTCCGATGTACGCTTTTTGATGATGATTGTATGTGGGGTTAAACTCTTCAATATAATACTCTTTCTTTCTCCCGAGCCCTTTATCCCAAGTTCGCTTGTAAAACCTATCAATAACAAAAGCCTTTATCTCTTTACTGTTCGTAGGAAACCTATCGATGAATTGCATTCTATCCCATCGTTCCTTTCACATAAAACAAAACAGGGACAGTGCCAATGGTTTGATAAGAGAGACATCCCCTTGGCTAAGGAAATCGCCCAACGGTTTGATAAGAGAGACATCCCCTTGGCTAAGGAAATTGCCCAACGTTCACTGGAAAAAGAGAATTAGTGCTGCTTGTGATTAATTCAGCAAATTAATTGCTAGCTGTAGGTTAATTTCATAACACAAAGTCTGGAACGAGAACTCAGCCGCACAAGAAGAGGTACAACCCATCCAATGATGCATACGCTCTATTGGAGGGGGGCATACAGCCTCAATAACCATGTACTTGCTGTGCTGGAGGATTAAGGAGTGCATGGGGAGTGGATTTGGCCTTGAGTGGCAAAACTCTGGTGCTGGAGATTGCCAACGGTCTGAGAAGACTGAGGTTACACTGCTCTTGGGAATTATATTGCCATTCTTCCTATGCAGAATTAGAAACTCCACTCCACTTGGAAGTTGGAAATTGCAAGATTTGGATTCTAATAGCCATTGATATCAATTCAACATGGAATGGACAGTTTGAGCGTGCTAGCTGTTGTAATTAACCAATCAAATGAAAGGGATGAACTTCAAGCAGGAGGTAACTCTAACACAGCCACAGTATTGTTATACATGAGAATTACATGGATACAAGCAAGGATTTATTCAACCCAGTGTATAGAGCCCTCGATTTGAGTAAGCAATAGATGATTGAAAGATGGAACTCATTATGACTGTTGGGATTTAGCTTTCAATTGAATTAACGCACCTAAGAGTGTTGGACAATAATTAGCTTCTAACAACAATGAGTCACACAGGCCATGAATTAAAATACCCAATTAATTCAATACAATATTGAATTGATTAAACTACTTGGAATAAAAATGCACAACAAGCAACATGCTTATAGACATAGTAATTAAAACACACCATAAAACACAAAGATTTTACCCTGGAAACCAAAATGGGAAAACCAACTTTGAATGATTGTTCAGTTTTCATTTCGACAATCTTTGGTTACAATGTAGCTCATGGCTCTCTGTGCATCCTCAACTCTCTTGGCCAACAAAATTCCCTTTGTGAATTTAATTACAAGAATAAATAGGCAGAGCTGGGAGTAATGGGAAGGCAAGGGATTGACCTTTCATTTTCCGTTGCTCTCTTTTTTCTCTCCTACTTTTTCTTTTACATTTAATTTTTCTTTTTCAAATTTTCCTCTCTTGTTTTCTTTAGTTTTATTTTCCTACCCTCATTAATTGCCGAATTGCACTAAGGTATTGAGTCTTACAACCATTCATTTGTGTTCGTTTCTATTTTGGATTACACCTCCCCATTGAGAGGCGTTTTGGTCTCCAAAAGCTTTGAGAAAACCAATTTGGATCAATGTACTTTATGTCTGCTTCTCTGGAACATGGCTCTACTTTGACTCCAACGTACAACTCTGACTCTGACTCTGACTACTGGCTCCAGTTCCGGCTTTGGCTCTAGCTCTGGTTGTTGGTTTGCTTTTTCCCACAGTGTAGAAATCTGCTCACTGGCTTTCAATGCTGAGCAATCTTTAGATCCAAACTCTTAAATCAGAATTCACTCCCATCTTTAGTGTGCAATTCCCTTTTGTTTTTAGACTTGGAGGCAGTCCATCTTGGCAGCCAAGTCGAATTTTGATCTTCACTTGTTCAGTAAGATCCTAGCAAGCATATGTCATCATGCAACAAATCCACAAGAGCAAGTGTGGATTGCCTTCTTTTGCTAGGATAAATTGCTTCTTGGCATGGAAACAATTCTTATCAATTGAATGAGACCCTGTGTGTGATTGCAACACCTTATTATTCCCAAAATGATTTCCAATTCTTCCAAATGTATGGTTGTAGGTGTTTTCCTCATCGGTTGTCATGGAGTTCCAAGGAACCTTGAAGGTCACTAACCTCCATGCAATGATCTTCGACACATGTCACATGAATTGATTTCACTTTTGCAATATTGAAAGAAACAATTGGATCGCCACTTCCCTTGATTTTGGCATCATGAACCTATTGTCCACATCATTGGTGACACTGACCTCCTGTGCTGCGATAACTCCTTGGACAACTTTTGCTCCTTGGGCTGGAGTTGCAAACAACTCTTCATCCTCTTTACTCTTCACTCTCCACACTCTTCTCTTCGTTGTGTGGTTTCTTAAATGAAGCTGTGGATGAAGTTTCCAAACACTTTGCTTCCTGATGTCCATTGAACTTGCAATGGTAGCAAAAATTCTTGGCACCAATGGATTGCTTGACATTCTTGTTTTCTCCAGGTGCCCTTGAGTTCACTGTTGTATAGGGGAAGCTTTCTTGCCATTCTTCCTTTGAAAATAGCTTGGCTTGTGGCATGTGGCTTGCTTCTCTCAACAAGATGCCTCAAGATGGCCTTTCTTCCCATAGAATGAACATGCCTCTGAGTACCAACAATTGACAGCTTGATGGCCTTTCTTTTATAGCATTGAAAAGCAAGTGATGCCTTGTTTGATCTTGGTTATCTTCTTCTTGTTCCCATGGATACGCTTGCCACATATTCTAAGTGTTGGTGCATGTGGAGTCTTTGCACTCCCCTCATCGTTTCCCTTCTGCAATATGCCACAAGAAGGATGGAGTGGTGGTGTGATGCCACCCTTATTTGTTGTTGTTCTTTCTTTTGATGAGAAAACCGATTCTACCATGTCTTTTTCCTTCACAAAAATGATCTTGGTGTTTGTGGCCTTTTCCTCTCTGCCATCGAAATCTAGGCCTTCATGCTTGACCCTCAATTCTACTACAATAGGGCTTAGGATGCCTGTCATTCTTTTGCCCAACCTTTGTGCATAGTAGCTCACCTGCGTTAACAATTTCGAACCAATGCCTATGGTATGCTTTTAAAATTCACCAAAATGCTCTTGAGAAATGTCTAAAGAAGGTGTGATTACCATAGTTGTCTCAATCATGGTGTTGGCCTTGGCAGTGGTAAAAAAGGTGGTTTTGCTTCCTTGGTCTCTTGGACCACTGCTTGTATCTTTGCCAATGCTTCTTCCTTCTCTACCAACTTGAGCTGCAGTTGAACCATCATCTCAGTGAGTGTATTCTCGTGCCAACTATCCATTTAGATGACCTTCTTTCCCAATTGCACAAGCTGCACTTTGCTCTTGTCCCAATCTACCATGACAATTGTGAGGGAGTCTTGATGTTCATCAAATCGAATATTTAGCAATGACAACAATGTTGTCACAGTCCCAAGGTTCTTCTCTATCTCTACCATTCTCCGATCATACATTTAGACCTTCTCCTTCAAATGCTTGTTCTCTTCTTGAAGCTGAACATTGATGCTCTGTAGGTCTTCCAACCTTTCTTTGTTTTCTTTATCCATGTTGAATCTTCTTTCACTTCAAAATTTTGGCAGTTGTGTCACAATCAAAGATTCAATTGCTCTGACACCTTATGATCCGTAAATGAGAGACTTATAGCCCACTTGCTTCACCAAAATGGATATCTAGGAGAATTAAAATCTGATCTCTGTTTCTCTATATTATGTGGAGATCTCTGTCCTCTCAGTCACTACAAGGACTTTGTTCTTGGTGTAGCCTACACACAACAACCAACTGTCAATGCCAATATTAAACATTATTTTGAGAACACAATTACCAACTTAATGAGAACTCTTCAGAGTTCTCGTTTTCTTAAGGGTCACATTTTTACGCCTATTTCAAAAAGTGGTGCTATTGCAGACAGAAACTTGACATTGATCCTTGAATCGAAAAGTAATGCTACCAGTAGTACCACTTTTTTTTGGAGTTAAAATGATGACTTAATTGAAACTATGGCCTTGACCACTTACACTACCACAAATAAAACACTCAAAATCGACTTTTACATCTAAAAGTGACTAAAAATGTCATCACTTGATTATTTATTTATTTTAAAAAAAATTTACAATAAGAAAATAATTAAGTCTGAAAAAAAAAACCTAAACAATTTTTTTGAAAGAAACAAAATTTTTAGAAAAAAAATTGCAAATCACACATTTTTATTCAAAAAATTCAAAAAATGAATTAAAAAAAAGTAAAAGCTATTTTTTTTTTTTAAATAAAAATAAAAATGACCTTTAAAATATTAAATCTAAAACAAAAAAATTGGAAAAAAAATGAAAACACAATAATTTTTTTTATAAAAAATTAAAAAACATAAAAAAAAAAATTGATTAAAACAAAAAAATTGTAATTAAAAAAAAAATTGAAAACTAAATCACTAAATCTAAACCACAAAAATTGAAAAAAAAATGAAAACACAATTTAAAAAAAAATTAAAAAACATAAAAAAAAATAAAAATTAAAACAAAAAATGTAATTAAAAAAAAATTGAAAACTAAATCACAATTGTTAATTTAAAAAAAAAATATAATTATTAAAATATTTAAAATTTAAAAAACAAACAAAAATATTATTAAAATTAAAAACATAATTAAAAACCCATTTTAAAATAAACAAAATATAATCAAAATTTAAAAAATAAACCAAGTAACATTTAAAAAATAATAAAAAAATAATATTCAAATGTGTTTGGGTGCCCACGGTGAGGAGGGGGCGATGCCCAACATCGCTCCCCTCCCTCCATGGTTGTGCAATCCATAGCCAAGGGGGGAGTGGGCTATGTCTGACGTATGAACGCAGACATCCCTGTTTGAGTGCCCAGGGTGGAGAGCCAACATTGTCCCCCCCTTGGCTGTGGATAATCCATAGCCAAGGAGGAGGGGGG
>SNQJ01S0000976.1:313112-334526 GCA_010110895.2 Picea sitchensis
CAGCAAGTACATCTTCTTGGGAAAAGTGCGCACCTCTCTTGGGCGCTAGTCTTCTAGGGTTTGTGAGCACCCTTTTGTGTGCTAGGTTTTCTTGGTGGTGGAGGTCTTTCTCTTGAAGAATATAACAAAGGATTGGCTGGGTTTTCTTCCCTTGTTGAGAAGGGTTTCCTAGGATACTTCTTGTGTACTTATGCATGGTGATTCTTCTTGTGATCTTGGTTGCTGTAACAAAATTGTTTATGGTTTAAGTAAAATGGTAAAATGCAATGAACTTCATGCTTAAACCTCGCCTATTGAAAAAATCAACACAAACATGTGATGCTATGAAACATCAACCTATTTAATTGCAAGCATCCTTCCTGATCCAGATATAATTACATAGACCAAGTACTTATCTTACCATTGTATGCCTGAGCACATGATGCAATAAGAATTTACTAGCTTCTTTAGTAGCATCCCTCCTTGCTCCAAATACAGTGAGCCAAAGTACTCATTCACCAAGTACTTCTTCCTTAATGCACTTCCACCCAGTCTGAGTTGTGTGATGCACTGTGGTTTGATGGGACATGGCCGGAGGAGACGTTCCTTATACAGATGGAGAAAAATGTTCCTGCCGAGTAGATACTTTAGGCCATGGATGCAGTGGTTCAAGGGACACCTACGTGATGGTGGGCGACACACCGCCCAAATATTCAAAGCTAGGTTTAGGTAACTGAGTTCATAAAGGTTCTATTGCATCCCATATCTAACTTCAAACTAGCCAACCGATACAAGGGCACTGAGGACCTCGAAAAATATCCCTCGAGCCCAATGGGTACATTGGTTTGTCCACATGATGGAAATGGTCCCTAAAAGTTGGCACATTCAAGAGGAACTTAGGAGACAAACAATTGAGTGGACCCATATGAGTTTCCATTTTTTTTCAACCTTTCATTTCACCACAGAAGATCCGACTCATAGAGTGGTGCTTCGCCAGATTAAGGACTTTGTTTTCCATCGACAGCGAAAGGACACTTCCCCTAGGGCGGTTTGATCATACCATCAGTCGATGGAAAAAATAAAAGAAGAAGTACATTGCTGGAAGATTGATGTGGACAATATTGATGACGATGACCTCGCGACATCTAGATCAAAGAGTCAGAAGGAGTGTGCGCTCTAAAGGGTAAGGTAGAAGAGATGGCTGCACTATACTATAATGGCCCAGTAAAAACTAAGAAACACAATATTGGCACTGAAGAAGCACCCAAGAAGGCTATTATTGGAGATTATTGGGATAAGGAGACAATCACTGAGGTTGTTGACCTCCTTAATGAATATGATGACTTGTTTCCTTAGAGTTTTTTTGAGATGGAAGGCATTGTCGTATCATTGGGAGCTATGAATATTCAACTCAAATTGGATGCCAAAGCAGTCAAGATAAGGCCCTATCACTTAAATTATAAGTATAAAGAAAAGGTGCGCAAAGAACTAGATCGAATGTTGGATGTGGGAATTATTGTCCCTATCAAGGAGTCTGAATGGATTAGTCCTATGGTGGTGCAACCCAAGAAGATCGAGGATATTTTCATATGTGTTGATCTGAGGAGTCTGAACACAACCTACGTCCATGACTCTTTCTCAACACCCTTCATAGATGAGGTGATGGAAAATGTTAGCGGTCGGGAAGCCTACTCATCCATAGATGGCTTCTCAGGATATCATCAAGTTTGGATCGCAGAGGAAGATCAATCCAAAACCACCTTTATGTCCGAATGGGGGTCATTGAGTATACAGTCATGTCCTTTGGCTTGAAAAATTCCCTCGCAGTGTTTTTCTAGATAATGGTCACAACCTTCAAGGAGTTTATGCACAAGTTCCTTGAGGTATACTTGGACGATTGGACTGTGTTCATTTTGTTAAAAGAACACATGCAAGCTCTTCTACTAATGCTGGATTGATGCCACCAACTACAAATATATTTAAATTTAAAGAAATTCATCTTTTGTACACCCTTTGGTATATTGCCGGTCCATGTTGTTTGCAAGGATGGATTGCTTGTGGACCCAACTAATATTTCCACCATCTTGGATATGGTGGCCCCCACTTCAGTTCGAGAAATGTGCGCAACATTCGGTCATACAGGATTCTACCGACAATTCATCCAGAATTATTCCCAGATTGTGGCTCCATTGGAAAAGTTGTTGCACAAGGATATTAAGTACGAGTGGACAATGGAATGCCAACAAGCCTTGGATACCCTCAAAGAAAAATTGGTTACTCTGCCCATTTTTGGTTTTTTCTGGTTGGTCGAAGCTCTTCCATGTCTACATCGATGCTTTGTCCATTTTGTTGGGTGCCATTCTTGCACATCCAAGAGAGGGAAACATCAATCATCCGGTCTATTTTTCCAACCGAAAATTGTTAGATTCCAAAAAGCATTATACGACAATCGAGCGTGAGGGCCTGGCCATGGTATATGCCTCGTAAAAATTTCACCACTACTTGCTAGGGCCATCTTTCAAATTCTTCACTGATCACTTCGTGCTAAAGTATTTGGTTAAGAAGCCAATGTTGGGTGGAAGAATATGCCATTGGTTGTTGTTGTTCCAAGAATTTGACTTCGAAGTTGTCGTTAAGCCTAGAAAACACAATGTTGGACCAAATCATCTGTCACAGATTCAGATTGGGGAAGCTACTATGATCCTCGATGATGAAATACTTGATGCATATCTCTTCTGTGTCGAAGCCATGCATCATCAATTGGATGAAATAACATAATTTGTCATCATTGGCTAGGCTCCCATCGAGTATACTCCCGTGCAATGTAGACAACTGGTGACCCGTAGTGCCGATTATCAGTTGATTGCCGGAAAATTGTATAAGTTGGGCGTATATGGCATCCCACATCACTGTTATTTAGAACATGAACGAGACTCCATCCTATATGAGGCAAATGAAGGTATTTATAGAGTCCACAATACCTATAAGGATACTGCATGCAAGGTCATGTGCTTATGGTTTTGGTGGCCCTCTCTCTTTGTAGACCCTAAAGACTACTACAAACGTTGCGACATATGTCAACATGTTGGAAATCCCTGCTGCAGATATGAGCTTATTTTGTTCCCCGTGACTGCACTTGAAGCCTTCGACAAATAGAACATAGATTTTTTCAGGCCCATCAATCGTTTTGCGCATTGCATAGGGGCACTAAATCATTACCATGACTGAATACCTCACGAGGTGGGCCGAGGTAGTGCTAGTCAAGGATTGTACAACACAAACAGTTGCACGCTTAATTTTTGAGAATGTTATCACCAGATTTGGATGTTCAAGTGTGATGATGAGTGAACAAGGGTCACATTTTGTGAATTAAACTATTCAACAACTCACTCAAGAGTTCATGATTCATCAACAAAAGATCACCCCTTATCACCCTCAAGCAAATGGTACATTGGAAGCTTTTAATAATTTTGTAGAACATGCTCTAACAAAAGTTTGCAATGTGCAGTGTGATGACTGGGATCAACGCATCCTCGTAATCCTATGGGATTATTGAACAACATGAAAAAGGATGACAAAGAACATACCATTCATACTTGTCTATGGAAAAGAAGAGGTCATGTCGCTATAATTTGTTATTCCTAGCCTCAGGGCCTCCCTAGCCACCTAGATGACCGATGATCAGTCTCTTCAACACAGGTTAGACGAGATAATGGAACTAGAAGAAGACCAAATGATGGTCGGTTTCCTTCAAATGGTTGAGAAATAACAATAGAGGCGTGGAGTGACTGTAACATATGCCAAAAAATTCTCTATCGTGGCTATTTGGTATTATTATACTACAACAAATATTTACACCATCCAGGAAAGCTCCACATGCACTGGTGGGGTCCTTTCCAAATAGTCTACATTGGTGAAGCAAGTGTCATCGAGAAGGAAACCCTACAAGGTTAGCCACTTAAGGGACTCATTAATGGCACCAGGTTGAAGGTTTACTATGGCTTGTGGGGGTCCTCCACCATTTAAAACTTCTGGTCTAAGTTTTGAATATGAGTAGAATATATTTAGTGTAGATTGTACATCAGGTAGCATATCTCATTTTCGGTATAATTTACCTTTTGAAAAACACAAATATCACATTAGTCAAGAAGGTGGACTGGATAGATTGACCGTTTGAGCAGGTTTCTATATTTTCAAATCAAGCTGACGCTCTCGCATAGATACAGGGTCCGGATCTGGTCTGACAATTCACATGGGTTTTTGAAGAGTTTCTTGGCAATTCAATCCATTGAAAGGGAAAGTAATCCAACTTGGGAAGTTTACACATTCCACGAGTACATAATCAGTTATACCACCCCATTCCCCAATAAGCATATTCAATATGACAAATCTAGGATATCGATCTCCCCATGAGTCAATTTTCGCCGCTACTTTCTCCTTGTTCTCCAAGAAAACCCCCGTCGAATCTGTCTTCCTCCCCTTCATCATATTCCCCACCCTCTCCCCTCTATATATATCAAACCTCCAACACTCTTTTTGAATTAATTATCCATGCCCCATTCCATCACACCTCCATTTGTGACTTCTTTCATCATTTCATTGGTATTTTCTCCACCTCCCTTTCCTTTCTCCAGATTTCCCCAATCCCCTGTCATGACATGGACTAGTAGACTATCCATATTCTTTTATTTCTAGTTCGACCAAGCAACTCCAATTCTCGCCCTTTAGTTTTCATGCAGAATGTCCATATGTCACCAACTGCTCATCCATGGTCCCTCCTCATTATTTCCTAGCAAGTATCAACTTAGTACACCACGGTTCCCTGCACCATGTTTTGTACTCACAATTGGTCACCAACTTTCTCAGCACATAGCTACATGAATGGCCACCATGCATCATAAACTTTGATGAGAGGAAGGGACCCTCATCAATGGCTCAACATGTGCCCTCCTCCCATCCATCAACATGGATCCGACCTCTGTAGCAAAGAGCCCAGGGTGAATACCTATATCAATTCTCATGGCTGCTAACCCTCCTCCCACATCTCACCATGGATCCTTAGTGCCTCCGCAGTAGAAAGGCCGAGACTGTTAGCTCTGCCTGGCCCCTCCAGAATAACATGAAAAGCAAGGAATGATACTATCTCTTTATGGATCCTCACTTCTCTTTAGTGCTCGATGTTTGCTAGGGGGATTTAAACAAATCCCTTATTCCCCTCCACAGACACTAGTGAAGGTTTAGAGGGAGCATTTGGACGTATGCACTCCAACTCCATATTTCACCATGCGACCTGCTTGATTCATTCATGGACCTGAGTTGAGTTGCAACTACAACCTGAATCGATGATTTTCTCTTACTTAGGCCCGACAATAAGCACAACTTTTTTTGCAGAACGATGACTTTCTCTTACTCAAATTTTCCACTGTCAGAACTTGCAACAATTGGCTTGATGATGAGTGAAATAATAGTGGTGGGGGCTTGTTGGCACCCAAAGTTTTGGGTTTAGTTTTGCACATGCACACAAACGAAATTGCACATGCTCATTCCATATTTTTGTGCACGCCTAAGGAAATGCACGATGAATGAAAAAGAGTGCATGCAAGATTGAGTTTTGGCAAAGCGCAACATACCTTAAATATTATTGAATGCACACTGGTCTCGGTTTTTATGCACAGTAGAAGTCAAGAAGACACATGATGAAATCAAGAAAAGAATCATTGAGAAATCCTATCGAATGATTACTGCCAGCAACACAAGGGATCGTGGAGTTGACAAAATATGAGTTGGTAGGGCAGTTAAGATCACTCCGATTCCTAAAGGTTACATGGACTGYAGGAAGATGCCAAAAACGTGCGAGGAAATTTTGTCAATCGAGTGAGTGGAGCAGAGCAGAAAGAGACAATGCTACCAGGAAGAGAAAGCTATAAAAGGAAGCAGTGATACCTAAAATGAGGCTTGCTAGATATTGAGGAGAAGATATTCATTGAGTCCTTAGTATTGAGCTCGCTCTGAGCCTATTGTAATATTGTAATGCTTTTGAATATACTTCTATTTTTGTTATATGTCTGAGTTTTGAGACAAGGAAAATTGCGTAGTGTGCTGTAATTTTGAGGATTTATATMGAGAAGATATGAAGTTCTATGGCTATCATATATATCTGTTTTACGCAATGTATACCTCTGTTGTGATGGAATGGATCTGGTAATAAATATGCGATAGTTCTAATCGAATCTGTGTTTATCATGTATSAGTTGAATATGTGTGCATATTATTTTACTTCTTAGTCCTAATGATATGTCATATATGAGATGCATGGATGCCAATCCCGAGGAATCTTCATGTGTTTATCCTTCATCCCTATCACAATACCTTATGGTCTCTATGATCCTCTCTGCATCTCGAGTGAGACCTTCCTTGACCTTGAATGAGGATTGATATGTTGGTGCTCTAGGGTTTTTGTTGGACAACTCCAGATGAACCGTGGGTATAAACTCTCCAACATTAAGAAGGATGCACACAAGCATGGGTCAAAATGCCCAACACTTTGCGTGTCATTTGTAGGCATATGAGGATGAATTAAGGAATTCCGAGACATGGGTTTTGAGGAGAATATGCTAATATGAGTAATATGTGGGTGAAATTTTTATAAAATGCATGATAAGGGATGCACAAGCATGTTTTAAATCCAATCTAATAACAACTACCAGAGTTTTTGTAACAGTCACACTTATTTTTCTCTAGCATATTTGTAGTTTTATATGGTTGCGTGCATCCCAAGACTAGATCGTGACTTGGATATGGTTTCAAATAATGAAAATATGGTCATTCACCTATCATCCAAGATTTCCAACATTTTTATAATTTGCAAAAGTTTCCAAGCATGAATAAAAGATCAATTTGTTTAGCATTTCCTATAGCAACAGTTCAACAACAGTCAACATATTTGGGTTAGCTCTTATAGTTCAAAAATTTCTCATTCTCATAAATTCCTATGTTCTTTTGGCTCATACACATCGATTTTAGACCTATGGTAGCATATATTTTCTTGTACAACTCCTACTTCAATGCACAATGTTGACGAAAAGGTATGAAGAACCTTACTTAAGCATTTTTAGATCTTGCTGGGCTAAGGAAAGATAGTTGGGAATGTTACCCGGAGTTTATAGCCTTAAAATAAAAGAAACAATCACTTAATCCACATGTATTAAGTACAAGGGACCAATGCTGGTTTTTTTTATATATATTATATGTAACTGTGCAAAGAAATAAACTAAGCAGAAAATACATGTGTATGTACATGGAGATAAAAGCGAAATATGAACCAAATCATCAAAATACATATGTGATACTGAAATCAGAAGTCTTCTTTTAATATTGATTTCATTATGAGATACAAATCTGATTTCTCTTTACAATCCCCTACCAGGTTAGGGACCAAAGTCATATTTAGAAGTCTCCGATGGGAACCATACAAAAAGACTCTGACAACAAAAGAAAATTGAAGCTAAAGATTTGGATCAACTTGCCACAAAATGTTGTCATTTGACTCTACAAAATATTCTTTATCAGTCATGAAATTTAATTCATAAACGAACARGAACACATAGAATGCCAAAGATAAATCATACACCTTTAAAACAAGCTGCTGAAATATTTGATTCAATTTTGAATCCTGCTGCCTTTAATAAGACCCTGTTGTCATCAAGATGGTTAAGCCTTCTAGTAAACTCAGAATGAATGAAAAATGAAAGTATCTCACAAGTATAGAGAAAACATTATGGCTGAAGTTCTCCCTCTATTATCTCTTTCCATAATTATTTTCCAACGGTCATAGAAACATAAGCAACACTCGTTCCGGGCGCAACACAATCACATAATCCAAACAGAAAGGAATTTCAAACACTATTCCCATCTTAAAACATTTAAATTCCAACAGGGAGGAAACTCCATATATTTTCAATTTACACAGTTGTGATAACCACATATATCCATTATAAACTTTGGAAAGAAAACACAGCCCGTAAGAAAATCTAAGAGCCAACATCATGATTTTATTCGGAGTAGAGATACAGTTCATGAATGGAGAGGTAATAGACAACATACATGTATGGAGAATGTCAAAAAGCTGATAAACACCACTATTTTTTCCAAGGCCGATCAAAACAGAGGCAACACCAACAAAAGAAACCAACACAAATGCAAACCAAGTGAGGGTGGTGACATCGAGGTAGGGTTAGAGAGACGTGTAGTAATTGCACATCGTTTCTCACATTAATTTCCATCAACTAGGCCAAGTACGAGCGTACCCAACACATCCAATGCATAGTCCACTACGTTTTCCATATAACATTTCAATCCAAGATTCAAAATTTGCCTCTCGACATTAAGCTCATAAGTTTTATATGCATACTGAACACTTAGCCCCAAAACATGTCATGTCCCACATTCCTTGCTAGTGAAGGATTGCCACCTTATAAAACTTATCAATTGTCCATGATAATAACAAGTATGCCATAAGTGCCATATGCCATACCTATATGTGGCTCATGCTTGGAGTTTGAATCAACAAGTCAAAATATATGTGTAGCAAGAATAAACCAAGATGCCTATTAAAACACACATTTTTCCATTTCCATTTCTTTTTCAAATTAAATTTCCAACACACCTATCATTCGTCCATTTCACATGGAAGTGGTTTTGAATTTCAAACTGTAGAATCATATTAGCAAGGTAGTCATGAGCGCAATCAAATAAAAGCATCTTTCATCATTATTCTCATAACGAGGTCCCACCTATTTATTATATTATTATATATATATAAGTAGTAAGGCATTGCAACCCATTTGCCAGCAAGGATTCCATGTTGCGCTTTTGGGCGTCAACACACAGTACCAATCTAAGCTCTTACAAAGAAACAACAATCAATCTCCTTTGGTATGGTTTAGAACACATGATTCTAAGGTTTTAGTTTATTTGCTATGTATAAATCAGATCATGCATTACTCTATACAATACCAATCCAAGTCTTCATAGAGCATTTTTAGATCTTCATCAACAATCAACATTCTTTAGATATTTAATAGATGTTTCATTAGCATCATCTTCATATCTTCACCAACATCTTCATATTTCCATATTCATCAACAATCTTCATTAGTTTGAGAGTTTTCAAAGAGTTATGCAACAAAAGAATAAGTTAGCTTCAACAATAGAATCAACATTCAAATTCAATATGCTCCAATTCCAGCTTCAAAGATGGTCAGTTCTTGGCTACAGGTAAATTAGAGCTAATAGTTTTTTAAACCACTTTTTCATTAGGAGTTATGAAATGTGTGAAGAATTGAACAAATTATAAAATTTGATAAACATTTATCCTGTTTTATCCTATCTTTCTATCGCACTTTCCTATCCTATGCCATTTCTTTCATTTTATATCTCTAAAGACCATATCTTAAGATATTTGTTTGCTCATAGATATCTCGTAGATATTAACACTCAAAACTCTGATTATATATGCATGTCAAAATCTTATTTTGACATGCATTATTCAAAGTGTTGATATGATTGATAATTCCAAAGGCTGCAATCCAATCATGCATGAGTGCCACCATAAATTTGACACCTTGAAATGCGGCATTGTCATTTTTATGATTTGAATTACCAACCTCATCATAGTTGAAACATCTCTCGATTTTTTACCTTCATTTGCAATTCTCCATATCATCACTCTCATTTTTCTTCTTCCCTGTGACAAGAGTTTTATTTGAGGCCGAATTCTCTCTAACTCTGCAGATTCAATATGGGACTTGTGGTAAGACATGAATATGTTAGCATTGAAATCCTTGATGCTTACCCGAAATGTCTAAGATGATTTCAAAATAATCAGATGAATGCATTTCCTACAAAATTTTTAGGGGTATGGTAAGCAAGTGATGAAAGCATTTGCTGAGACATTTGATGGCACACATGCTCTAATTCATGACCTCTAGTTGCAGTTTTCTGAAGCCTTCATTGCACAAGATACATGGTTTCCTCAGGGTGGAGAGAGATGGTTTAAGAACCAGAATATAAAGGAGGAGATTTGGAAGGAATTCTTCAAGGAACCAATGCAGGCGACCAACTGGAATAAAGGTATGCCCACTTCAACATTTAAAAGGAAATGATGAGATATTTTGTTTATACTAAAAAAATATGTGACTTGTGAAGGCAAATATGGGCTCGTGTTTTATTATCATCTTCGATTACTCATGCAGTTTATAAAAGGGAACAAATTAGATATGTCATTTTACTTACTAAATAGTCTAAAGAAGATGGAATTAACCACCTATCATAACCCTAGGAGTTTGGAGAGGAGTCTAATTAATTTTGGGTTGGTTAAAATATTAGTCAAAGCTAGATTGAAGGAAAAAAACAATAATTGGGAAAAATTCTTGGTAAGAAATTGTTTTGTAGAGGCACCTGCGCAGCAAGAAGTCAAATGATCGAAATGCAGGGGTGCCAAAAGCAGGGTTTCTGAAGCAGAGCCAAAAGTTTCCAAGTTGAAAATCTTAGAATTGGAGCCTGAGATTCACAAATTGGAGAATGCAGAGCCAAGAGAAAAGGGAAATGAGAATGCGAAACCAAATAAGAATGAATAACCAAAGCCTAAAAAAACAAAGAAGAAGAAAAATTCAAGAGAAAAGACAGATAAGTGGGTAGGGGTTTCGAACCCTAAACCAAGAATATCTAGAGGGCGATCCAGGGGAAAACAATAGAGATAATTGACAAACTTGAGACCAGAGGTTTGAAGCTTGAAAATGGTATATTCACGGTAGGAAAGGAAAAATAAGGAATATAAGGTAGAAGAAAAAATTGAATTAGGAAAAAAGAAAGATACATGCATCACCTTCTGGGCTGAATATTTTGATATATTCTACAAAGAGAATATAAGAGAAAAGGGTCAACAATTTTGACTTTTTGATGGAGGGGTGTTAATTTTTGGAGGACTAGAGTGCATTTTTGGTTGCATGAAGACATGCAACATCTTCCGTGTGGGGGAGATGTTAGGTCCTCAAATCATAATCTTTTTGTCACTTTCCTATCATAAATTTCCCTCCAAAACCTATACTTATGAAACAAATTACACTCTATTTTTCCCTTTTTTCGATGTTATCCTTCACAGCTATAGAATTTTCATATTGAATAATATCCAAGGTAAATTGTTCATTCTAATCATATTTCTATTCTTCCTTATGCAAGTTATTTTAACTAGTTATTACTTTTAATGAGTCACTACAAAATCTCTGATTCTGTAGCAACTCAAATATATTTCTATAGCTGCTAAATTGTTTTTGTAGCAGAATCGTTGTTCTACATGGTTGCACACACACTAGGTTAGGATCAGGACTTGGAGAAGATGCCAAATCAACACCAAATTATCATCCACCTGTTAGGACATGTCGAGAGTTCTCTAGGTCAGCATAGGAGTTGAGTCAGAGTGTGGTAAATGCATGAACTAATGACAGGTTGTGCGAGTTGGATCCATGCAAAATCAACATGAGGTGGAAATGATATTTAATGAGAGAAATTCATGCAACATGCCATGAATTTCTCCATACGTGGGTTGATAAATTTCATTTCGTACAACCACGAATATTCCAGATCTGAGTTTCAAACTCGTGCCAGAATAGCAAAGGCATTTTTTCGATGTCAATTGCGAGTAGATGAAGGCGTATCTTGAAAATCAGGGCATGGATTTTTTGTAGAATGAGCCCATTTAAGTAAGACACATATGGATTTCTCAAAAAATGAAATATCTCGGCGATCTAGACGATTCTCTAAACTAGATTTTCCTAAATCTATTGTTACAACCGGTTTGAGGATCCATGGGTTGTGGATCTCTAAGATATTACCTATAATGTATAAATACCTGTTATGAGAACCTTCATAGAAATATATAAATGAAATTAAACTATTGTAATTCCATATTTCTATTCTAAATTAATGAGAATGAGTTCTGGTTATTATTCATTTTCACGAGTTACATGTTTTAGTGTTATAAGTTCAGTTTTATATGTTTTGTCTCAACAACGTTCATTGAGCTAGGAGGACCCCTTGAGGAGGAGAATGTTGCTCGATTATTTTATTTTGGTATTGTTTTATTTTTCACTTGTGTGGTTTATATTTCCTATTCTTTTAATTTTCTACAATCGATTTATTTTTGTTTGCAACATAGGAAGACTAATGCACAACAACTCTTAATTGAGTAAAAGATTGTTTGCATCAGTCACAAAAACCTTCACTGATTGAGATGATTGAAATCCTGTGATTTTTTAAAGGCTAATGATCCAGTGGGTTAATGATCTCATATGTTCAGAATCATTCCTGTGGTTTTATTAAAGTTTTTTTCTTTAGTATTTACAATTACTTTGCTTATTTTGTAGTTGAATAAAAACTATGTTTCTATAGCTAAACAACAAATAATTTTCCTTTTTCATAGTAATCATTTAGAGATAGATTATAAGATAATTCCTACATATATTTTCCATGCATTTCACCAGTTTACGAACTCGAGGTTGATGATTTAATGTAGTAGAGTTCAACTAATTGAATTGACTGACAGTGCTCACTTTACTTTACAATGAAATATTATTATCCCATATGAGATCCAAAAACATATTCTATGGAGAAGTCAAACCATAGTTAAACACACTCCTCTCGAATTATCTAGTCTAAAATAGAATTTAAATTCAAGTGGTCAAGACACATGTACAATGATTAAGTGAAATAACCCTCAAAAGTGGGATGTCTCCACCAAGGATGGAAAAACGTGGCTCCAATATGCAACATCTAGCCTCCAAAGGCTACCCAAGGGTAAATTCCTCCACTAATTATGAAAGCAAGGCTCCCAAGTATCCTCCATGGTAGATGTTGTAACATACCCAACCACCCACAAGATGGGCATGCTATTGCAAATTTAACACTTCAACTGATTTCAAATTCCCGATGACATTTAATGAATAAAGAAATATGAAAGACTCACATGCAATCATCAAGATTCATACTACATCATAAAATAATGTTTAAACATGCCATTCACATCAATAACCAACATGCAGACACCTTAAAGATACACATCTAAGAGATAATAATTAATACACATCGTAAATAAAAATTTATAAGCATAGAAATACATGGCATAGAGCACTTATTTTAACAAAATGATTCACGAACTGGCTGTAGACCAAGGATGCTCCACCCAACCGTAGAAAAAGTTGTTCCAAGTCTCAACAACAATGTCACCCCCGATCCAGGGCTATGAATCCACAAGGACGGTTCTAGGGTGTCACTCAGCTTCCCAACTAGTCAACACTCAAGCTCTCAAAGGTTTCTTAACACACAACAATCCAAAGTACAACAAATATCTTCTCTCCAGCCTACAAAACCCAAGAGAATGGACCCCCTTCTCTTCCACATAGTCCCTCAATATTTCCACCTCCCTCTAGGGCTCCAGTGCATCTGATTAAGAATATCCATGCTGGGACTCTCAGGACTTGCAATTGTGAAAAAAATCTAGTACATGCCAATGCATCTCAGGCTTGTAGGCATAAATTCATGGCTGGAATACATCGGTCATTACTACAACCAACAAAAAATGGCTTCTTCCTCAACAAATCCCCTCCCCCCATGTCCCAATCCAAGAACAAGAATGAATGAGGAATCATAATTGAGCATCAATGAATGAAAGCGTGAAAGTGTGAATGGAGAAGAACCCCCAAACAACCCATGAGATGGGTTTATATATTTACTTGGAAATCAAGAACCACATGGATTTCCCCCAAGAAGCTCATGTAACCATTTCTCTCAATTAAATAAATAAAGGGTAAATACAATATAATAAAAGACTTATCCCCTTAAGACGCTTTCTCGTGGAATCACAACCCCTTATAAAATTTTCCCCCTCTCTCATGGAATCACAACCTCCTATAACTCTTGTCCTTGTTTATCTTGCAACCAATGATGTACTATATATATATATATATGTGTGTGTGTGTGTGTGTGTGTGCTACATTTCCTAGGCTCTCTTACCCCTTGTCAACTTTACTGGATCACCAACTTAAGTCACAATTACATAATACATTTTAGTTCTTAGGAATCAAAACCAGGGGTGTTACATCCACATCCCCTTATTTTGGCATTGTCCTCAATGCACAACACCATACCAATGTTCTTACAATTCTTGGCACTCTGGCCTTTAATCTGCACATGAAATCCGACTAGTTTATTATATACATAGGCACACTGACCTAAAATGAAACATGCATACGTAGGCATTCCGACCCAAAACATGTATACCAATCTTCAAAATTTATATTTTTGGTAGCAGTTCCAACCAACAAACTCTCCTTCCCTATCAGCCTGCACAACCCAAATAAATGAACCCCTTTATTTGCCATGCAATCCCTCAGGCGGTTGCATTTCTCTGCAAAGCTCCAATGCACTCAACCAGGAAGTTTCAAAGTTGCAGCTTCAAATCCAACTGCAACAAGTCCATTGGACTTTCTTCATTCCATGCCTTTTCCATTGAGCTCAATTTACTTTTGGTTCTCTTATTCCTGAGATTCTAACTCCAATAACTAACATCTCATCTATATTATACACATACAGTTACCATGAGATATCATTATAACATTTTTCAATCATAAATGTCAAATCTATTTTATACAGGAAAATAAAATTTTCCAAGCATAAGCTTCCTTCTCATAATTCGTTTGGCTCTTGCAACTACATGGATCAATTTTTATTATGGCTTACAAGAATTCCATGCATAGGACCTCCTTCCATTCAATACTCTCATCTTGCATGCATCCAAACAGATTGTTAGTATTCCTGTACAATATACTTTTATTACAATATTTACAAAGGCTTCACAAAGTGTTCTTAGAATTGTCTACACTTAAAAATTCAATCACAATTATCGAACTACTGATTAATTAGAATGACATTATCATTCTTTGCATAGGAATTTTCAACAATTATGCTTTTCCTTTTCTAGCCATTATTACTCTGTTTCCTGAACATAAATTTCCTATAGTCAATGCTCATGTGGCTATTTGATTTGCAACTTTCTTCTTGCAATGTATAAAAACCCATGAAATGTTCTCAACTCAGTGAGTTACTAATAACTATAACATTTCATTTGTTAGCCTAACTATGTCTATTAAATATCATATATGCATATATTCACCAAAATGCATTTAGGCAGGAACAACTCTATCATGCGTGAATGCAACTCTACCACTTACACACTATGTATGAGTGCAATTCTCCATGCATATATATTCAATGCATCCTTGCAATGATTTCATAATGCCATTTATCTAAGTCATGTTTCTCACCATGGTAAATTGGAAATTTTGGCCAATGCCTCGATACATTCTCCATACACTTCCTATTTTTTTCTCAACTATTTGGATGCCTTCCTTTTCGACCCAAACACTACACCAAATATAATTCTATTGTGTTCATTAGTGTTAGCAAAAAGGTTGCAGTCCAAACATTATTTATAAGTAGGAATTTCATTGGATATTTGTGTGGCACATAGCCTTGCCATATCCAACCATGTCATGGCATCATACATGACTAGCTTTACTGGCATTCAATCTTATGACAAAGTCACACCCTTTATTTCTTTGGTTATTAACCCATATCCAACAAATTCATGAAATGCTATTAAATCACATGTATGCATTCAAAATCTAACAACTTACATAATTACCATAGGCTTCCAGCCTTTACCACACCTAAATGTATCTTATTTCCATTAATGCATCCAATTATACAATTAATGTCATTGTATAAAATAAATTCTGGCTGAGGGAATTCTTACCTAAATTCCCTTCAACAATTATGCAACATAATTTCATAAAATTCATACCTGCATAGCTGCCATTAAATGAATTTGATGCTACCTGACAAGTTGGTATCAGTAACAGATTTATTCATATGGATGCCTTCCATATGCAACAACATTATCGACAACATTTGCAACCATACAATAACTGCCTCCTATCTGACATAACAACAATCATTAGCAATTTTCATCTTCATATACATAACAATATACTACCCCTAGTATTAACATGTTATATATATATATTAACAAATTTCCATTCATTAATGCATATTTACATATACTAAAAATGCATCTTTAACATGTTCATAAATGCATATGCATTCTAATTTCCCGTGCTAAGTATGGTTGTCCAGTATGCCACATCATAATTTCTTCTAGAGTAATTGCAACAACTTCTGCCATCATTAACAATTCTCTTTGTTGTGTCCTGGCTGTCCTCAATTTCCTGAATTCCTGTATCCCTTTTGTGCTCTCACTGTAATCATTGCACATGATTTTTTTTTCCCTAATCACTTTTATATCCAATCCACTCTTGGCTACCTTTGCTTTTCCAACCACATACTATGTTGATATTAATCTTCAATATTCATCATTTTCTAGATCCCTCTAATCCAACTCATACCTGACCAAATTACATATCCAACCATTCTTTGTTATTGATTTTGGTTCATCAACATTCATTTAATTTTTTGGACCAAACTAATTCAACCCTTCCTCGACTAAACACATCAACCCTTGTAGTTTCTTGAGCCATTCTTTTCTTCTTTTTTGACCCATTTGGTTTTCAACCTGACTTCCTTAGTCAATTCTCCAACATGTTGCAATTCTTTTCGTGTCTCCTTCTCCACACATAGAATTAAGCGGAAGTAATTAACCTTTAATTTTTTTTTTTTTTTCCGATCATAAATTAAGGTGATACTTCCAATCTCACGGAGATATCACCAACAAATCTTTTCAATTTGAGATGAGTTAAATCGGGTACTCTCATATGCATGCAAATCCTTTCGATCATTTTTAACCATCATGGTTTGCTTGTTGATTCAACTAAAAATAATCTCCATGCTTGAATTCTTTTGGATTGACATCTCAATTTACCGGGCATGGTTCCTTGTTGATTCCCCTTCAAAAAATCATCTCCATGCTTGAATCCTTTTGGATTGACATCTCAATTTACCGGGCATGTACTCTATACCTTTGAACTGCACCCAATATTCTCTACATGCATTCTCATTCTTATTTTTTTGATGCCTTATTTATTTATGTGCTTCCATAATCCTTAAATAAATAGGTATCCACCTAGGGGTACTTTATTCTACTATCTCCAACTACTCATAAACTTGGTCCTATTTTGGGATGCACTTTAAATTTATGTAATTCCTTCCCCAGAAGTATGGTTTAGTAGTTCTAGCATCACTCTACACATAAGGAATCACTATTGGCACTCTTTATATTGCATGCACCTTCATTTCTTCACCTTTGAGTTCTAACATTTATACCACGCTTCCACTGCACTATTCTGACAAGAATAATGGAGATATAGCTGCAGAACTACATACTTGGTCCCTGGAGATAACACACCTCATCTCCATGGATACACTGTGTCTTTCTTTATCGACATACTATCACTTTGATGATCAATCCCTTTAGAATAGATCTGACCACATTGTATTTCTTTATCTATACATTGGAATCCTTTAGGGTGATTGGGCTTTCATTACTTCAACCAATACATACTTTAATTTTGCACCATGATTTCTCTCTAATTAACATCAGTGGTTTTCTTGTAGCAGTTGCCTTTACAGATAAATTTCTATCTCCTTGGCTTCTCAAGTTTTCATGGCTGCACCAAGATTCATATCTTATCATTCTTCAGTATTGACCTTTGATCATCTTATGACAGATTCTTGTCAGAGCACTCTTGTATTGAGTACCTCTACTTATCTTTAACCAAATTTCAACCCTCTTACATGTTATGAAAATCATTTCTCCACACTTCCATGGTCGTAGTTCCATGCATACTCATTACTCATACTTTATCATGAAACATAAATGATCTCTCCCTAACTTAGCATCCCTAATTGGTATGCATTTTGTCATCTTGAATTATTTTTCCAAATCATAGTTCCATTGAGAATATCCTATAATACCCACTGAGTATAGACATTTTAAGCAACTAGCTTCCTCAAGCAATCATTCCACATTTTGAAGAACTGACCCTTTCCTGTTCCTCATACCTAAAGATACCACTTTGTTAAATACCATTTTCATTTTTTTATCATCAACCTTAATCTCTTCTCGCAACACATTTATTATATAAGATAACAATTCTAAATTTTTTGGTTAAAACAATCATATAATTATGGTAACATATGTACAATTTGCCCCTTTGTGGTCCCCATAAATATTCTTTATGACTTCCTGTGAATTCTGTTTCTCATCTCCCAATTCTAGGTGATTACATGGTTTCCTATGTTCCATACCTTTCCCATGATTGCTTTCTAGATCAATTCTAAGTTTTGAGTAGAAAGTTATAGTCATTTAAACATTACCCATTAATTCTTTCTTCTCACCCCTCAACTAGGTACCATTCTTGACTCTGATTATGTATTTTTGCACCTTCTCCTTTTGATTTTTGGTAGGAGCCCAACTGGGTACCTTCATAAACACATTCTGGACCCTCTGGCCAATTTTCACCTTCCTTTGAGCTCCAGGCTGCTAGATATGACCTGCTGAAGTTTCAGGCCAATTAATATTTTTGGATGTGAATGCTAAAGGAACCTTCTATGCCCTCTTATACATTTATATGCACCCATAATTTTAATTTAGCTCCATGGATGTCTTCTATGGCTCAATATATTTCCATAGACTTCTCTTGTGCCTCAATCTAATTTTGGAGCAATAAGTTATGACCCTCAAAAGTTAACTGGGTTTGAAAATTTACCCTCCACTGTTTGGCCTGTAACTCTCTCATACTAACTCCGTTTGATGAATGGTTTACACCGCTAGAAATGTCTCTCCAAGATATAATATTTGAGATGTAGGAAATATGTGTCTTTCCAAGACATACAATTTCGAATTTTACTTCTCAAAAAATGTCATTTTGGCCTTTGAAAATTGCGTGCAAGTTGAACACTCGAAAATCACTGTAATTTTCCAGTATTTTTTCATTGTTTTCTGATAATTTCTATGAAATTTAGTTGAATTGAGATGAATTGTATGATGACATGGAATATTGATTCCACCTGGCACTTTGGAGTGTTTCCCTGTCATCCTTCGAACACCATGGCCTTTCCTTGTAAGCCCTTACCTCCTTTTTTCCTTCATCTCCTGGCGTACTTACCTTACCGTTTGGTACCCACCGTCTAGCTGCCATGTGGCAGAATTTTAGTGGGTCAAGGGATGGGTAGGCCCTATCCTACACCCATAATTCTCAAAACGTGAGTTACACATTGGTTTAATCCAACGAATAAGGTGCAGTGGGCGTCAACGATGATCGACGACCCACGTCACATTGTGCCCACCCAAGCTTGTCGACTGTTAACACAATGGGGATGGGACGAAAAACCTAACCGAGGTTTCATTTGAGGGTGAAATTTTTAACATCCATTAATTTCCCCCCCCTCCTTGGGTTAGTTTAACCCCACTCGCCCCCCCTTGTAATTGAGGTTCCATGGGTCCGGCTCTGGGTTCCATCAAGCGGGTAGCTCTGCCACACAAAATGCATGTGAACCCTACCTAGTATGATAGATCACCTGCCACCATGCCACCATGGAATTACATGTCACCTATATTCCACTTAAGTCTGACACGTCACCCCCACGACATGCTGACGTTAGCGTACAAAAAAATACCAATTTTTTTCCAATTTCGCCTATTTTTTGAAATTTCCAAATATGCCCAAATTCCTAATTCTTCTTGTGGCCACTAATAATTCTGTGATTAAGCTTCATATGGATCAATTTGGGGTCCTATAATAATATCTTCAATTCTAACACCTGTAATTCGACTCCTGCATGTCGAATTCCCTACGAAATTAACTGTAAAATTTGGAGCTTTTGCCCAATTTCACCCAACTGCTTCCAATTTTCTCCATGGATGCACTGTAACTCGTAATTTGGCCATATATAGACTCAAAAATTCCCCAATTAGGACTGAATTTGATTGTTTCTAATTTTTGGGCTCGATCCTTTCAAATTACCCATGAAATTTTCCCCAATTCGTTGTGATACTTTTTTTCTAACAAATTACAGACGTACTCTTCCTGACATTCTATCAACACTTTGCTTGCGTAATCTGAAATTTCATTTTCTACACTCTGTTAATTGGCCCATCTAGGCCCAATGTCTATAAACTCACTCTGATACCAATTTGTAACATATCCAACCACCCACAGGCTGAGCATGCTACTACAAATTTAACACTTCAACTGATTTCAAATTGCTGACGACATTTAATGAATAAAGAAACATGAAAGACTCACATGAAATCATCAAGATTCATACTACATCATAAAATAATTTTTAAACATGCCATGCACAACAATAACCTACAAGCAGACACCTTAAATATACACATCTTAGAGATAATAATTAATACACAATGGAAATAAAAATGTATAAGCATAGAAACATATGACAGAGAGAACTTATCTGTAACCAAATGATTCATCAACTGACTACAGACCAAGGACGTTCCACCCAACCATAGACACTTCTATTCCAAGTCTCAATAAAAATGTCACCCCCGAGCCAGGGCTATGAATCCACAAGGACAGTTCCATGGTGTCACTCAACTTCCCAACCAATCAACACTCAACCTCTCACACATTTCTCAACACACAACAATCCAAAGTACACCAACTCTATTATCTCCATCCTACACAAACCAAGAGAATGGACCCCCTTCTATACCACATAGTCCCTCATATTGTCCACCTCCTTCTAGGGATCTAGTGCATCTGGTCAAGAATATCCATGCTGGGAATCTTAGGACTCACAGTTGTGAATAAAAATCTAGTACATGTCAATGCATCTTAGGCTTGCAAGCACAAATTAATGGCTGGAATACTCTAGTCATTACTACAACCAACAAACAATGGCTTCTTCCTCAACAAATCATCCCCCACCATGTCCCAATACAAGAAAAAGAATGAATGAGGAATGATAATTGAGAAACAATTAATGAAAGAGTGAAAGTTTGAATGGATAAGAACCCCCAAACAACCCACAAGATGAGTTTATATATTTACTTGGAAATCAAGAACCACATGGATTTCCCCCAAGAAGCTCATGTAACCACTTCTCTCAATTAAATAAATTATGGGTAAATAAAATAGAATAAAAGACTTAGCCCCTTAATCCCCCTCTCTCGTGGAATCATTGCCCCCTATAACTCTTGTCCTTGTCCATCCTGCAACTAATGCTGTATTATACACACACACACACACACACACACACACACACACACACACACACACAGAGAGAGAGAGAGAGAGAGAGAGAGAGAGAGAGAGAGAGAGAGAGAGAGAGAGAGAGAGAGAG
>SNQJ01S0000976.1:334536-355937 GCA_010110895.2 Picea sitchensis
AGAGAGAGAGAGAGAGAGAGAGAGAGAGAGAGAGAGAGAGAGAGAGAGAGAGAGAGAGAGAGAGATGTATTACATTTCCTAGGCTCTCTTGCCCCTTTTCAACTTTACCGGCTCACCATCCTAAGTCATAATTACATAATATATTTTAGTTCAAAGGGATAAAAACCAAGGGTGTTACATATATATGGTGTCCAATGGTGAAATGTTCATCCAAATCATGAACCTATATCCTCCAAAGGGGGTGGCCCCTCCAAGTCTCCAATCTATGAGGTTAACAAGGTCAACATCTTCCTCAAGGAATGCAAGTTAATACTCATAGGGTTCCTTTAATGTGGGCATATATTTTCTAAAGTGAAAAGGCTAAAAAAATAATGAATGTAACCCCCCGAGGGTGGATGTATTATTAAGTATCATGAATACATTTTCCAAAGTTACTTCGAAAATGTTGTTAAAAAAATCCCTAAAATAGGAAATTCTCATATATGAATTTCCATCTCGATCAATGTGTTAAATCTCCTTTAGACNCCCCCCGAGGGTGGATGTATTATTAAGTATCATGAATACATTTTCCAAAGTTACTTCGAAAATGTTGTTAAAAAAATCCCTAAAATAGGAAATTCTCATATATGAATTTCCATCTCGATCAATGTGTTAAATCTCCTTTAGACAGGGCCTCCAATGTGGTGCACTATATAGGAATGTGTAAGAAGTGTAATGACCCTATTAAGAATGAAAAAACCCCCTCCATAGGCCACCCTTTGACCAAGTATTCTATAACAAATGGTGGACATTAGAGGGCTTATGGATAGATAACTCCTCAAATTGTACATATATCTCTTCCAATGTAGCACCAAAGACCAAAACAAGCGAAACACAAGCTAGGGTACTTTATCCAAGGATGATAAGTGGAAGTAGTTCTTAAAATTTTCCAAAGCTACCTAACATATGCTTGTGGACCATGTCTTACATAAAACATGCTACAACACCTTTTTTGCTGCCATGAATACATTCTTTGTTGGAGGGCTCTTCTAGTTGTCAATATTGTTATGCTTGACCACTACTACTGTTAAATTAAATTACTGAGNAATCAATAATAGAGATTTATAATCCTTTTCAACCACAATATATAAGTGTTGTTTATCTTTATGATCAATTTACCATTATCATTCAATAAGTGCAGAATAAATAAACCATGAACAATGAGAAATCATACACATACAAAGTACAACAATTTTTTTACGTGAAAACCCAATGCGGGAGAAAACCACATAATGATTTTTCTTATATGTCTTTAAGAATTACATTCATTGGAAGCACCAACATACTTTATTTTCTAGCTTCAACTGGAAGGAGGCTTGAACCCCCTATTTTTCAGGCTACAACCTGAGGGAAGCTCCAACTCCCTAATTCTTTGGATCCAACCAGAAGGAGGCTAAAACCCCCTATGTTCTCTGGCTACAACCGAAAGGTGGCTACAACCACCTATCCTTTCCCCGTCCAACCACCCTGAAATATAAGTGTCAAATAAATGATGAAACCATTGCCACACTATCACTATGAGATAAACCACCGTAAAACTGTACCAATCTGTGCCAACAACCTGTAACCAACCTGTACCAAACTTCTTCAGAAACTTCCTGCAGATCTGCAACCTGTCTATACTGCAGCACATGGGTATCCATGCTTCTCTTAACTACAACTCACAGATGTCTGCGACCTTCTTCACTGCAACTCATGGATTACTAGTAACTCTCTCAGGTTCATTATTTTTCCTTTGTCAACTATCACTATTGAACCTGATATTGGAACTCATCATTGTAGTCTCAAATCTGATCATATATGTCACATATCCTATTCCAAAAGTATATACCGTTAACTAAAATCAATAATTCCTCACCAACCAAGTGCCATTTATAAAACATGAACCATTCATCAGATGTAGGAAACCCTTACATCCATAATACAATAAACCCTAACTGTAATGAAGTCTCAATATGTACCAATATCTTCATTAACACTATTCAACCAAGATGCCTCAAATATGATCCAAAATCATAAGATATACTATAAAAAATTATCTTATGGAGTGTTCCAACCATAGCAAGCCAATGCACCATAAATATACCACTATAGATCTGCATCATACAACAAGTACCAACCAGTCTATAAACCCTCAGGGGTACATGATTTATCTTCCATGACCAAACCCTAAGCCATTACCAATAACCAAGTACAATAAACATATACCATACCTTTTAATTTCTGTAGAAGGTTCTGATGTACTAGATCACTGTCACACCTTCCTGCAGTCACTTCTCAGCCCTACAAATTGTCACCGATGATAGATCAACTCTTCTTTTTATCTTTGACAACAGATCCATGCTTTGTTTTCAGTAAACCCATAGGTATCTGTGATTTGTCCCACTGTGGCCCATGGATGTCTGCTCCCTTTAAGTACTGCAACCTTCATATGTCTTCAGTAAAACCCTAGTTCAATACCCACATTATCGACCCTTTGTACTTGCAACTTTTTCCCTGCTTCAGACTCACTGCTATAGATTTGTCAATGATACCTACCCATAAAAATTCACAAAATAATAGATATTCAATGTGCTCAATAGGTGCAAATAGGATACCCTTGCTCTCTTATTTATACTCTCCAAGTAACTTCCTCAAGGGGTTACTTTCTAACCGACTTTACCCAACTTCCTTCTTTTAGGGATAAGCCACTTCTAACCACTTTGTCCACTTACAACCACTTTATCCACACATATAAAACTCACTACTTCTAGTTGCAACTAATTTATTTTTAATTATTTTATTTTTGCAACAACATAAATCATGATTAACTCCTAGTTACAACCACTTTGACTAGTAAACTTCTTCTAGGAGCTTCTAGAATAAATTGTCTTCTTTGACCTTCTAGGGGATTCTAGATAACTCATGAGGGTTCTCCAACTTTACACGGCCATAACACTCTAACCGTGAGGAGTTATGTGACGTTCCACATATCACCAGAAATGGAACGACATGTACTATCCATCTAGAATAGTATTACATAGAAATACACTGTTCTTAATGCCTTTATACCTCAAACAAACTTGAGTCCCTTAACCTTACTATTAGGGCTACCATAATTTTCTACTAGACTTTATTCAAGGATTGAAATCAATGACAACCAACCCAATTAATGAACAATCTCCCCCTTTGGCATTGATGGAAACAATCTGATGCAACAATGAACACATATCACTCATGACCCCCCTGTGACCATTGCTCTATATGGAATCATTCCTCTGTGCTCTCTCTCCAAGCATTTTATGAAATCTCATGCATCTAATAAATATCTCCCCCTTTTACATAAATGACCAAGGTATCTTCCTGTCAGGGATTCTCCCCCTAACTGAGTTGTCCATGGGGTTTCTCCCCCTAACTGAACTCTCCCTAAACTGAAATTTCCTCTTTATGGTGCGTCCTCGTGTAAATCTAAGACATATAAGAATAGAATTCAAAATTCATTGTGGGGCAAAAAATATTCCAAGTTTCTGACGAAGATACTCAAAGGATTCCCTTGGAAGCGGTTTTGTAAATATATCTACACTATTTTCTTTGGTCCCAACATACTCAACTCAAATGTTCTTCTCTGCAACCTATTCCCGTAGAAAATGATACTTGATTGGAATGTTCTTTTTCTTGGAGTGCATCACTAGATTCTTTGATATACTAATGGCGCTTGTATTATCACAATCTACTGGAATGGGATCATCATACTCAACCTGTATATTTTTCAAAGTTTGTTTCATCCATAGAACCTGTGTACAACATTTTGTTTCTACAATATACTCTGCTTCGGTTGTATACAATGATACTAATGACTGTTTCTTGCTTAGACAAGATACCAAATATTCACCCAAGTAGAACACAACTCCACTTGTACTTCTTTGGTCATCAATGCAACCTGCCCAATCTACATCTATGTAGGAAATACGTGATATATCATTTCCTTTTGGATACCATAATCCAAATTATTCTATACCCTTGAGATATCTGAATATCCTCTTTACTGCTAGAACATATGATTCCTTTGGTTCTTCTTGAAATCATGCCACCTGTCCAACTGCATGCATTACATCTGGTCTGGATGCTGTCATATAAAGTAAGCTAGAAATCATTGACCTGTATTGCCTCTGAACTATAGACTTTAAATCACCATCTTTACTTAACTTACAACTGGTCTACATAGGAGTATTGAATGGTTTGCAAACTTCCATTCTGTACCTCTTTATCATTTCTCTGATATACTTGGTTTGAGAAATAAAAATTCCTTGGTTGCTTTGACATATATGAAGACCCAAAAAGAAGGATAACTCTCCAAGTAATGACATTTCAAATTTATTCTGCATATCCTTTGCAAATATCTGGCTCATCCTGTCATCATCACTTCCAAAGATAATATCATCAACACAAACTTCAATTAACAAAATACTATCTTGATTTACCTTTATGTAGAGGTTGTTTTCTGCATTTCCTTTCCTGAACCCTCGTTGCTACAAATATTTGTCCAATCTGGAATACCATGCTCTGGGAGCCTATTTGAGACCATAAAATGCCTTCTTCAACCTGCAAACATAATTTTTATTCTCTGACAACTGAAATCCTTCTGGTTTCTCAATGTAGACTTCTTCTTCTAGATCCCCATTTAGGAATTATGATTTTACGTCCATCTGATATACTTTAATATTCTTGGAGCATGCATAAGAGATGATCAATTTGATAGATTCCATTCTGACAACTGGGGAAAATGTCTCTTCAAAGTTGATACCTTCAACCTGAGTGTATACTTTACATACCTATATAGCTTTGTTCCTGGTAACCTGTCCATCTTCATTTAATTTGTTTCAGAAGACCCACTTTGTGTCGATCACATTCTTGTACCTTGGTCTTGGAATCAATTCCCAAGTGTCATTGTTCTCTCTCTGATCCAACTCTTCATCCATGGATTTTATCCATAATTTATCCTTGCTGGCTTCTTCAAAGATGCTTGGTTCAATCAAAGATAAGAGTGCTATGTGCAATTGTTCTGGTGAACGAATTCTTCTTCTATTCTCAACTCCTGCATCTTTATTCTCGATAATATGATATGATGGATTATTCTTCTGTATTCGTTTTCTAGGCATATTTGGAGGTACTTGAAGATCTTGTTGTTATTTCTCTTCTTCTTCCAATCACTCTTCTTCATATTCCCCTTCTGTTACTTCTTCTTCGTAAACCTGTTCCATTGACTTCTTTTATTCTTCCTTTCTTTTTCATCCACTTGTCTCATCAAACATCACATTGATGCTTTCCACAAATTTGTTGAGCCTTATATTAAAACATTTGTATTCTTTCCTTGTGCTCGAGTACCCACCAAGTATGCCTTTGTCCACACGAGAGTTGAAATTTCCCATTCTGCCATCTTCTCTTTTGATGTAACATTTTATTCCAAAAACTTTGAAGTGCTTCACATTCATTGGTATTCCTTTCCATAGCTCATAGGGAGTTTTATCACTGTTGTTTCTGAGCATTACTTTGTTTTGAATATGAACTGTTGTATGCATTGCATTTTCCCAAAAGACGCCTGTCAACTTGGAATCCATTAACATAGTTCGAGCCATTTCCTGTACTGTCCCCTTCTTCCTTTCTATGACTCCATTCTGTTGTGGTGTCCTAGAAATGGAGAATTTCCTTTTTATCCCATGACTACTGCAGAAATCCATAAATTCCTTTGAAGTAAACTCTCCTCCATTATCTAATCTCAAGCATTTGATTTTTGAATCTATTTCATTTTCAATCATTTCCTTGTATATCTTGAAGTTCTCAAATTCTTTTGACTTACTCTTGAGAAAACAAACTGCAATCATTCTTGTATAATCATCAACCAATAAATTAAAATACTGCTCACCTTTCAACCACTTTTTTCTAGTTGGTCCAACTAGATTAGTATGCACAATTTCTAGAAGCTTTGTTGTGAAGTATTCCTTTGACTTGAAGTTGGTCTTGGTTTTCTTTCCTTGTTGACAATACTTGCATAAAGTGTTGATTGGCTTCATGATCTGGGGAATTTCTTTGACTTCTTCCTTTTTTCTGAATTGGACAAGGTTATCGAAATTTATGTGACCCCTTCTTCTGTGCCATAGACAAAATTCATCTTCCTTTCCTAGACAACACTTTTAATTTCCAATTTCACTTAATACATATATGTTGATTGAATTTCTTACAACTGTTGCAACCACTATGCTTGAACTTGATTTTCTTATCTCGCACTTTTGTGAATCAAACACAAGTTTGTGGCCTTGGTCACACATTTGACTTACACCCAAAAGATTGTGTTTCATATATTCCACTAGTAGAAAATTCTTTTCCTTGGTATCCTTATTTCCAATTTTGACTGTGCCAATTCCAATGATTCTAGTTGAGTCGTCATTTCCAAAGGAGACTGATCCATCTCTTTCCTTTATCAATGTTAAAAACCTATCCTTATCATCTGTCATGTGCTTTGAGTAGCCACTGTCAACATATCAACCGCGTTTCTTATGTTTATCTTGTAGAGCAAGTGTGCATTATTCATTGTTGACATGATTATGCTTCCTTATCCATATTCTTTGAGATTTCTGTCTATGACTGTTGTTCTTATGTTGTGATTCTCTTGGAGGAATTGCATTCTACAATATTTGTCCATGTGTCCAAAGTTGTTGCACTTGTAGAATTACATCTAAGTACTCAAGGATTCAAACCTATTGTAGCTTTTGTTTTGTGTTTCACTAGGCCTTCTTGAATAATCATTTCATGCATAACTTTCACGGTTGTCTCTGTTTCTGTTATTTTCTCTGCAATTCACAACTTTATGTCCAAAATTGTTACATGAATAACATAAAACAAGAAATATAGTTTGATACCTTAGAGTTGTAGATATTATAAAATCCGTTACTCTTCTGAAACCTTCTTCTTCTTGAGGCCTTCTTGTTTCTGACTGTCACTCATTCTGAAATGTGAATCTTTTGGGTGGAGGAGTGTCTCTGTGATCTTCCTTGTCTCCTCTGACTGTATCTTCATAGATTATTGGTTGTGTTTCTTGATATGTTGTTTTGGAGCTTGATCCATTTTATGTCTGATTATATCCTAGTTCGGACTTGTTATGATGTGGCCTTTGACTGTTAATAATGTTATCCAAAACTTTAGAGCTATTTTGCATGTTTTTCTTTTGAAGATATTTTCTCAATGTGACAATCTCTTCTTCCAAACCTCCAATGATCCTATCTTTTTCTTCCAAGCGTTCTTTGAGTGCTTATTCAATTAATTTGTCTTCTTCAACTTGGATTTTTAGTTTAATGATCATCTGCTCTAGTTCTTCAGAGTTGGAATTTTTATCTTCCTCTTTTCTTTTTAGTTCTTCCTGTAGTGGATTTTTTTTCTTCTTCTTTTCCCTTTTTATTAACTTCTATGGCACTCAACAATTCTTCTCTGTAGTCAACTTCTGCCTCTTCATATTCTTCTTCAATTCATTTTTCATCAGAATCTTCTACTGCCATGAATAAAACCCTTTCCGTATCACTTTCATTGACTTCATCTTCGTTTGATGAGGTGATGTCTTCTTTGGTGCAAAAGATTTTCTTGAAAAATTTCTTTTTGGTTCTTTTTCCTTTGTATATTTGTTTTCTATTTGAATTATCTTCTTCATTCATTTTATTTTTCTTATGGAGACATTTGTTAGAGAAATGACTAATACCATCACAATTAAAACAAATCAATGGAAACTTACCTCTATATTTTCCGGTTCCCTTTTTCAGTCTTCTGATGAAGTTGGCTACTTCTTCATCGTCTTCTGAGATGTCACTGTTGCTGCTATCTGACTTTGAATTTTGATTTGATTTCTTGGATGCTTTGAATGCTGCTTCTTTTGTAATTGTATTCTCCTCTTCTGTTCTCATTTCATAGGTTGTGAATATTCCATGTAGTTAATCCATGCTTATTGAATCAAGATCTGTTCTTTCTTCTAGTGATGAGATATTAGGATAATATTTTATTGGGAGAGATCTTAGTACTTTTTGAACAATTATAGATTCATCAACTTCTTCGCCCAATCCTCTAATTTCATTCACTATTTCATCAACTCATAAAAATTAAGCTGCAATATTTTCATCTTCCTTCAACTTCAGCTGTTGAAATTGACCTCTATAAGTTTGAAGCTTTGTTGCCTCGAATTTTGCGCCTCCTTCATAAAAATTCTAAAGTTTGTCCCAAATCTCCTTTGCGGAGCTGTAATGCATAAATTTGACATATACCGAATCAACCAGACCATCCAGGATAACATTTTTGGCTTTCAAATTATTTAGACTAAGTTTCATTTCATTTTCATTTGTTGGAGGAACATCAGGTTCATTATATCCATCTACTAATGATTTCCAAACCTCAAATCCCTGTTCTTGTATATATGTTTTCATTCTTCTGCTCCCGAATGCATAGTTATGTCCATCAAACCATGNTTTGTTTTGAATATGAACTGTTGTATGCATTGCATTTTCCCAAAAGACGCCTGTCAACTTGGAATCCATTAACATAGTTCGAGCCATTTCCTGTACTGTCCCCTTCTTCCTTTCTATGACTCCATTCTGTTGTGGTGTCCTAGCAATGGAGAATTTCCTTTTTATCCCATGACTACTGCAGAAATCCATAAATTCCTTTGAAGTAAACTCTCCTCCATTATCTAATCTCAAGCATTTGATTTTTGAATCTATTTCATTTTCAATCAGTTCCTTGTATATCTTGAAGTTCTCAAATTCTTTTGACTTACTCTTGAGAAAACAAACTGCAATCATTCTTGTATAATCATCAACCAATAAATTAAAATACTGCTCACCTTTCAACCACTTTTTTCTAGTTGGTCCAACTAGATNCTACATTCCAGTGGTTAAACTGATTCTTGAAGGAACCCACTCTGATACCAATTGTTAGATTACTAAGAGGGGGTGAATCAATAATATATCTTTATAATATTTTTCAGCCAAAATATATAAGTTCTATTTTTATTTATGGTCAATTTACCATTATCATTCAACAAGTGTAGAATAAATAAACCATGAACAATGAGAAATCATACACATACACAGTACACCGGTATTTTTACGTGGAAACCAAATGCGGGAGAAAACCACATAATGTTTTTTCTTATATGTCTTTAGGAATTACATTCATTGGAAGCACTAACTTCCTTTGTTTTCCATCTTCAACTGGAAGGAGGCTCCAACCCCCTATTTTTCAGTCTACAACTTGAGGGAAGATCCAACTCCTCAGTTCTCTGGTTCCAACTAGAAGGCGGCTACAACCCCCTATGTTCTCAGGATACAACCATAAGGTGGCTCTATCCTTTCCCCGTCCATCCGCCCTAAAATATAAGTGTCAAATAACTGATGAAACCACTGCCAAACTGTCACTGTGAGATAAACCACTGTAAACCTGTACCAATCTGTGCCAACAACCTGTACCAAAATTTTTCAGAACCTTCCTGCATATCTACGACTTGTCTATACTACAACATGTGGGTATCCATGATTCTCTTAACTGCAACTCATGGATTTCCACGAACTTCTTAACTGCAACTCACAGATTACTAGTAACTCTCTCAACTTCTATATTTTTTCCTTTGTCAACTGTCACTACTGAACCTGATACTAGAACTCATCACTGTAGTCTCAGATATGATCATATATGTCACATATATTATGCCAAAAGTATATACCATGAAATGAAATCAAGAATGCCTCAACAACCAAGTTCCATACATAAAACATGAACCATTCATCATATGTATGACACCCTTACACCCATCATACAATAAACCCTAATTGTAATGCAATGTACCAATATATTCACTAACACTCTTCAACCAAGATGCCTCAAATATGCTCCAAAATCACAATATATAATATAAAAAACTATCTTATGGAGTTTTCCAACCATATCAAGCCTTTACACTAGAAATATACCACTGTAGATCTTCCTCATACAACAAGTACCAACCAGTATACAAACTCTCATGGGTACATGCTTTATCTTCCATGAACAAACCCCAGGCCATTACCAATAACCAACTACAACAAGAATATAACATACCTTTTAATTTCTATAGAAGGTTCTGTTGTACTAGATCACCATCACACCTTCCTGCAGTCACTTCTCAGCCCTGCAACTTGTCACTGGTGATAGACTAGATCTTGTTTTTATCTTTGACAACAGGTCCACGCTTTGTCTTCAGTAAACCCATGGGTATATGTGCTTTTTCCCACTGTGGCCTGCGGATGTCTGCTCCCTTATAGTACTGCAATCTGTGGACATCTTCAGTAAAACCCTAGTTCAATACCCATAATCTCGACCCTTCGTACCTGCAACTTTGTCGCTTCTCCAGACTCACTACTAAATATTTTTCAATGATACCTGCCCATAAAAATTCAAAAAATAATAGATATTCAATGTGCTCAATAGGTGAAAATAGGAGACCATTGCTCTCTTATTTATACTTTCCAAGTCGTTTCATAAAGGGGTCACCTTCTAACTGACTTTACCCAACTTCCTTCATTTAGGGCTAACCCACTTCCAACCACTTTGTCCATTTACAACCACTTTATCCAAAAATAGAAAACTCACCACTTCTAGTTGCAACTAATTTATTTTTAATTATTTTCTTTTTGCAACAACTTAACTCATGATTAACTCCTAGTTACAACTACTTTGACTAGTAAAATTCTTCTAGGAGCTTCTAGAATAAATTGACTTCTTTGACCTTCTAGGGGATTCTAGATAACTCATGAGGGTTCTCCAACTTCACAAGGCCATAACTATCTAACCGTGAGGAGTTATGTGATGTTCCACATATCATCGGAAATGGCACGACATGTAATATCCATATAGAATAGTCTTACATGCAAATACATTGATCTTCATGCCTTTATACATCAAACAAACTTGAGTCCCTTATCCATACTTTTGGGGCTATCAAAATTTTCTACCGGACTTGCTTCAAGGGTTGAAATCAATGAAAACCAACCCAATTAATTAATAACTGTTTGTTATTAATATATGTTGAATGCTTCCCTCATGCTCAAAATAATCTTCAGAACAACCCATAAACTACCCTCCTACCGATATAGTGAAAAATGAATCTCCCTTTGTTGATCATATTCCACACAACCTCCTTCAAGATAACAAGCCTATATTAATGGTTTATACAATAGGAAACCTCCTGTTGGAAATGTAAACCATTCCTCTAGTAGACATGTAACATCCCCATTATAATCCTTAGTTTAATTATGTTTAATGTAGATATAATGTGTGGCTACGACCAAAGCGATGTGTATGTGAATTGTATTTCAATGTTTTAATAATAAAATGTGATTCCAACTTCTAAGGGGACATGGAAAGAGATGTGGGATGGATTAATTCACAAGAGGGGGGAGAATCTAGGATAATGACCAAGAGCGGTCCAAGGGGGAAATACCCATGTATATTAATTCAACCCATTTTCCTAAATTGCTATTGGTATATGAACCTTCCAATTTCTGATTGAGTGTTCCCAAAGCCAATCATTGAATACATGTAAGAGGGTGGGTGTGAGTAGTCACATCCCATAGTTATTGGGAACATGGGGGTTGAGCACAATCATCTTGGGGAAGTGTGTGAGTCAAGCAAGCAAGCCAAAGGAGAGGAAATTCATATGGGTCAGGACAACATTTTTAGATAGTCAAGTTTGGTGCATGGGGAATAAGGAGAGAGAAATAAAGAGAGATTGGAGATGGTACATCCATGGAGGGTGAATTCTAGAGAAAGATGGAGCGTATTTGGAGATGGAAACTGAAGAGCCAGGTTGCCACACCTGAAGAGTGAATTCATGGACGAGTTGCATTGTAACAACAAGTGTTTTCTATTGGTTTTTGGTATTTTTTCCTAGAAACAAGTTCCCTTGAGATCCCAGCTGAGATATTCCTCGTTACCTATGCCAGAAGGACCCTGATAAACAAATGGGATGCCCAAGGGACTAAAATCAATGAAGGGGTCCATTACTTGGGTTGGAAAGGTCAAGAGAAAACGAAATGGTGGAAAATCGGGATAGCTGTAGGATAATACCAGTGGGTTGAGAGTTTTATGAGTTGTGAATGGACAATGAGAGATCATCCTCTTTTTTGTATTACTAGCCTCAACTCGGGGGTGACTGGTTGTTGATATTTAGAACAATTAGTCTATGGTTGGGTGGAACATCCATCCCAAGCAACTGGTTGCACAAACATTCTCATAAGATAAGTGTTTTATCTTGATGTTGTGTTATATGATGTGATTAATTTTTGTGTTTTGCTCTGAGTATGAGAACAATTTTATATGCTACTATAATGGTGTTCATTAGTTTCATTTCATGTCTATTTTAGAATGTTGTAGATGCATGTAAATGGTAGTAACAATTAGTAATTAAATCTTGTTTAAATTCTTAGCTGAAAGCTACAAGAATGATTTAGTTAGCATAAATTTCATTTTTATGAGTATTCTGCATCATAATGTCCCTTGGTTGGGCTCAGGGACGTTACATTACGGTATCAAACCCCTCAGGTTCAAACACTGGGCTTGAATGGGACAAAAATAGGTGCAAATTGAGTAATTTGTCATTATAGACTTTGGTCTGTGTAAATTTGGGGAAAAACAGAGAGGATGAAGTGAAATCCCCAAATTCATGGGTAAATTTCGAGTTGGAGTGCCTCAGGATAGCTGAAGAGATGATCTGAGGCATGAATATGCAAGTTATAGATCCGAATTCGACCTCATAGGTCAAAAACATGAGTTTTAATGGCCATTGTAGAGTTGTAGGAATTTTGGTGGATCGATGGTCGAGATTGCGTTTGATCTCATGATGAACAACCTAGATTTAACTTGATAAATTTAAATATTTTGTAAGGTTCGGTCATTTGAAAGGTTGATCAAATCAATGACCATGATTCATTTTTGGCTGATTGGTGAAGTTAGAGAATCGACGATTGAGATTCATTTCGGTTATTGGGAGGTTGGGGATGATTAATGACCAAGATTAAATTTGGGGGTTTTCGAAATGGATTAGTTCGACGGTCGAGGTTCACTGGTAGAGTTGGGAAAAGTTCGATGAATCAACAGTCCAAATAAACCATAGAAATGCAGAAAAAATTCTAAATGTTGAAGTTCACCAAGAGAAATCGTTGAAATTTGATGGTTAGGTCGACCTAAACGAAAAAGAGTTTGGTTCAGCTAGAAGACATCTCTGACCGCTAATGGCCGATGGTCAAGCATCGACCAAATCCAGTGAAGTATTTTCAATAAAAAATGGAAATCGCCCATGGTCGATGGGTTGATGGTCGGGTGTCGGCCGGATTTGATGAATTGTTTCAAATTAAGCAAGAGAAATCGCCGAGGGTCGATGGGCCAATGGTCGGGTGTCGACTGAATTCGACAATTCGTTCAGGTTGCCCAAGAGAATTGGCCAATGGCCAATGGAGGAAAGAGGGAGATGATGTGTCATTCCATGTCATCATCCATGTGTCATGCCACATAAACCAATTTGAAACCTCATGATGATGTGTAATTCCATATTAGCATCCATGTGTCATGCCACGTCAACAATTTCCACATCATACTAGAAGTGTCCGATGACCAATGGTCGGCTTGGATGAATTGGGGAAGTGTTTTTGACAACCATCAAAGATTTACGATGGTCGATGGTTGGATCAACCGATTTAGAGTTGTGTGAAAATCACTTATCGGGGGAATGGGTTGACGGTCGATGGTCGGGTCGAAAATTTGGGAAAAATGATGTGCATGCCCAAAGGAGAACACCAATCACTGATGAATGATAGAGTGTGGATGAATGACTCATATTCCACACAGTTTGAGATCAATGACTCATATTTAAGGGTTGTTAACAAAATAAAATAATCAATTTTATCTGAATTTTTTTGATTTTTTTTCATATTTTCAGAGTTCACTAAATCGTGGGGAATTTTTTTGGCCCTAAACGATGTTTTTAGCCAACCAAGTTTAAAAATTTACACTTGTCTCTGTAGCTCAAACAAAATAAATTGAGGAGTGCTTTCCAATGAGCTAAGCTGTTCACAAAACATAGCTCATATGAGAAAGTTATAGCCAAAACAGTAAGAGTAAAATGTTGGCACAAATTTTACTTCCAGAGGGCATAACTCCTTGGAGAGAAGTCTGTTTGGGGCACAAGAGCAGTTGTTGGAAATATTATGACCCATAGAAGCCAATGATGAAGTCACATTTGGGTTATGGTTAAATGAAAATGCACAGGAAGAGAAATAAGACACCTGTAACATATGAGGATAAATTGGGTAAAACATCCTAAACTTCTCTACACCATAACTTTAAGTTTAGAGATCGGATTTGGGAAAATGAATAGTCATTGGAAATAATTAGAGGTATAAGAAGGAAAATTTGGTTCTTATATGAGGACTAGAGTTATGGAAGATGCTCAAGGATATTAAAACTATGATGAAGAGATTAGAGGTTTGCATGTCATCATGGGAAATGCTGAGACATAGTTAAATGGAAGAAAAGATAGGTAGGAGCCCGTCACTATGAGAATCCTTCATAGATAAGTGCAGATATATATAGATGATAATGAAAGGATTATGAAGGATTAGGAAGATTTATGCCAGAGCTTAAACATGTTGCATAAGTGCTAGACAAGTGTCAACATCTAGATCCCATAGCAAAAGGGATGATCATGAAAATGATAGGAAGTCAATAAGCTTGAGTAGACACCATCATTCTCCAAAGTATTCCACCAAAAGAACTCATGCAAATTCATGGCCACAGAGTAGCCCAAGTGTGTCTCTTGTCTGGAGGCAAAGAAGAATGCCTAAGGAAGACATGTTGCAAGGAAAGATTAGGAGGATCAATCCACCTACTTTTAATGGTGAGAACTGAAAAGGAGAAGAGGTCGAGGCATAATTGTTGGAAATTAAGAAATATTTCCAGCTGCATGATTTCCCCTTTCGTGTAGAAGCTATAATTTCCACCTACCACTTGCAAGGAAAGGAAGCCATGTGGTGGGATAAAATTAAGAAAGCCAAGAACCTTTATGAGAAGAATATCTCATGGAGGAAATTGAAAGGATATTTCCAAGATAAGTATTTGTCTGAGCATTACTATGAAAGGAATAAGAAAGAGTTATTTGAACTCAAGTTGGGAAGCATGACAATGGAGGAATATGAGAAGAGGTTATTTGAATTGTTGAAGTATGTTGACTTCATCAAATATGAGAAGGTCAAAATAAAAAGGTTTCTAAGTGGGTTACCCTCCTTCTACAATGACAATATTTAGTATGATAACCCCAAAAATTTGGAAGAATCCATAAGGAGAGCAAGGAATGTTTATGAGAAAAGCAGGGGAAGACTAGTTTTCCAAAAAGATTGGAATGAGAAGATGAAGGGTAAAAAGGATCAAAGGAAAAAAGTTTTTAAGCCATTCTTTTTCAAGAAAAAAACCCAAGTGAATCAACAAGTTCAGTCAACCCAAAATGAGCACAACACTGCAAAATCATTTTGTAAAAGGCCAAGGAAACAACCTGTACAATGTTGGGGATGTGAAGGAAATCACTTACGTAGTGAGTACGATTACAAAGGAGAAAGAATGAGGAATGTTCAAAACATTCAAGAGGTTGAAACAATGGAATACATGGGAGGAAACATGCCATGGATTTATGCAACTTTGGACAACAAGCAAACATAATATCAATCCCTCATGATTGAAGTGGAAGGTAAGATTGATAACCAACCCATAGTAATTTTGATTGATTTTGGAGCTAGCCATAGTTACATAAATGCTAACATTGTTGAAATATTTCAATTGGAAATGAGTGATCATAAGAAATCTTGGTTGGTTTAATTAGCCAAAGAAGCTAAGAGGAAAATCAACGAGTTGGTTAAAGATTGTCCGATAGATATGGATGTAATCAACACAAAGGCATATGTAAAAAGCATACCATTGGGTTCATATGATTGTCTAATTGGAAGGGATTGGTTGGAAAAATACCATGCTATCCTAGACTATTACAAAAAGACAATCACATGTCTTAGCGAATAAGGGAAGCAAGGAAAAATTCAAGGCATTCTAATATCTGTAGTTGTTAGAGAGATTTTAACTATGTAGTTGAAAAAGAGATTTAGAAAGGGATGTCATATTTTTGCAGTCCACATGGAAGAGGAAACCAAAGATAAAGTGGAAAGCATTGAAGACCATCTAGTATTGATGGATTTTGAAGATGTTTCTAGGGGAATCCCGGGATTTCCACCAAAGAGAGACATTGATTTCTTTATTGATTTAGTGAAAGGAGCCATCCTAGTGTCCATGACACCTTACAGAATGGGAACACCAGAATTGAAAGAGTTGCAGATGCAACTTGAAGAATTGTTAAAGAAGGCGTACATATGCCCAAGTGTGTCACCTTGGGGAGCCTCAGTTCTTTTTTTGAAGAAGAAATATGGAAACTTAAGGCTATGTATTGATTTTAGATAGTTGAATAAGGTCACCATAAAGAACAAATATCCTTTTCCAAGGATTGATGATTTGTTTGATCGAATGAAAGGTGCATGAATATTTTCCAAGATCGACTTGAGATGAGGATATCATCAAGTAAGCATAAAGGAAGAAGACATCAAAAAGACAACATTTAGGACAAGATAAGGGAATTATGAATTCGTGGTAGTGCTATTTGGACTATCAAATTCTCCAACAATTTTTATGTGCTTGATGAATGGAGTGTTTAGGGAGTACCTGAACAAGTTTTTAATTGTGTTCCTATATGATATACTTGTCTACTCTAAGTCAAAAGAGGAACATGAGAAACACTTGAGAAGGGTGTTGCAAGTTTTAATAGAGCATAAGTTGTATGCTAAGCTAAGTAAATGCATCTTTTTATCAAAATACGATTCACTACTTGGGGCATATAATTTCAGCAGATGGGATAGCAATTGATCTTGATAAGATAAAGGCCATTAGAGGATGTCCAACGCCAAAAACTTTCACAGAGGTTAGATAATTTATGGGTCTTTCCAGTTATTACTGAAGGTTCATAAAATGATTCTCAAAGATTGAAAGTAAAATCACTCTTTGCAAAAGAAGGGAGTGAAGTTCAAATGGAATTCCAAGTGTGAAGAGAGTTTTCAACAACTGAATGATGTCTTCACAAGTGAACCACTACTAAATATTGCGGATCTGGATGAAAATTTTGTTGTGTGAATTGATGCATGCAAGGAAGGGATTGGTGGAGTTCTCAGTCAAACGTATCATGTGGTATGTTATGAGTCCAGAAAGCTAAAAGAGCATGAAAAAAATTATGCTACACATGAATTGGACTTAGAAACAATTGTACATGCTCTAAAAATGTGGAGACATTACCTTATGGGGAAGAAATTTTAGTTAAGAATAGACCACTGTGGTCTGAAGCATTTGTTTGGACAACCAACACTAAATGCCAGAAAAACTGTATGGCTGGAATTTTTGAGTGAATACAAGTTTGAAATTAAGCATGTAAAAGGTAAGGAAAACCAAGTGTATGATGCACTCAGTAGGAGATCTCATGAAGTGCATGTTGCAACCATCAAAATGTACAAGACTGGTTTGAAAGACAAAATTGTTGCATCAGAAAATTCATATCAACATTACCTAAAAATAAAAGAGATATTACAGCAAGGTAATTTTCAGCATAAATTTAATTCTTATGAGCTAAAAGAAGATGGATTTCTCATGTACAAAGGAAAAGGATATGTGTCGAAATCCAATGAGCTAAAAAATGAATTGTTGAAAGAAATGCATAATGTGCCATATGCTAGACACCCAGGATATCAAAAGATAATTGCAACTGTGAGAAGCCAATACTTTTGGCAGGGAATGAAGAAAGAAGTGGCTAATTACATAGTCAAATGTCTAGAATGATAAAGAGTAAAGACATAGCATAAACATCCAATTGGGTTGTTACAACCATTTCCCATTCCAGAATGGAAGTGAAAATTAATTATGGTTGATTTTATTACTAAGCTGCCCATAACAATGAAGCAACATGATTCCATCATGGTTGTGGTGGATAAATTGACTAAGGAAACACATTTTATTCCAGTGAAGACTACACACAAGGCAACAAATGTTACAAAAATATATATGAAAGAAGTTGTCAAGATACATGGAGTGCCTAAGGGAATAGTTTTAGACAAAGATCCAAATTTTACATCGAATTTTCGGAAGGTTTTTTTCAAAGTCTTTGGGACAAATTTAAATCTCAGTACAACATATCATCCAGAGTCAGATGGGAAAACAAAGAGGACTAACAGGATAATTGAGGACATGCTTCAAATGTATGTGATGGAACAACCATCAAAGTGGAAAGATTATATTCATTTGGTTGAATTTACCTACAATAATGGGTATCAAGCCTAATTGAAAATGATTCCGTTTGAAGCATTGCATGGTAGAAAGTGTAACACACCCGTGAGTATGGATAATCCAATAGACAGAGAAATTGTTGGGCTTGATTTGTTAAAGGAAATGGAAGAGAAGATGATAAAGAAAAAATATAATTTAAATGCTGCCCAGGATAGGAAAAAAAGTTATGCAGAAAAAAATAGAGTGTTTAGAGATTTCAAAGTGGGCGAACATGTGTTTTAAAAAGTGAAGGCGAAAATAAGTTCGCTAAGATTGGGTTATTGCCCAAAGTTGGCAGTGAGATATTGTGGAACTTTCAAAATATTAGAGAAGATAGAGCGAGTTGCATACATGTTATAACTTCCTGCATCCATGAGAGTGCATAATGTATTTCATGTATCATTATTAAATAAACATGTGCTTGACCCTAACCGCATAATTGATTGGAATGTGATCTAGGTGGAGCATGAAGGGGATTTTTGGGTGGAACTAGTATGCATCTTGGACCAGAAAGTCAATGTTCTTAGGAACAAATCCATAGGGATAGTAAAGGTTCAATGGAGCTATTACGGTTCTGAATATGCTACATGGGAGAATGAAGAAAACATGTGGAAAGAATACCCACAAAGTTTTGACAATTTTGAAGAAAACATAATGCAAGATTCCATTTTGAGCAGCTAGAGTTCTGGAACCACATATCAAAGTCCTATACAACTACGCTGAATACCCTGATAAAAGAATGGCTCATTCCTTGGATTAATCTTGATAAACAGATGGTACATCCCTTGGGTTAGCCGTGATAAACAAATGGTGCATTCTTTGGGTTAGCGAGTTGAGAGGAACAAGAGATTGTGGTTGGAACTACTATTGGAGTTGTTAAATTGCATAATTTTATTTCTAAGTATTGTGATGTAAATTTTCATATATGTATATCGGCATGGTGGGAAATGAGGATGAAACACAATTGTAGGGGAGGGGGAATGTAAGATCCCCACTATAATCCCCAGTTTAATTATGCTTAATGTAGATATAATGTGTGGCTACGACCAAAGTGTTATATATGCAAATAGTATTTCAATGTTTTAATAATAAAATGTAATGCCAACTGCTAAGGGGACATGGACAAATATGGGGGTTGAATTAATCCACAAGAGGAGGAAGTGTCTAGAATAATGGAAAAGATGTGTCAAAGGGGGAAATACCCATGTATATTAATTCAACCCATTTTCTTAAATTGCTATTGGTATATGAACCTTCTAATTTCTAATTGAGTGTTCCCAAATCCAATCACTAAATACATGTAAGAGGGCAGGTGTGAGTACTCACATCCCATAGTTATTTGGAACATGCGGGTTGAGTAAAATCATCTTGGGGAAGTGTGTGAGTCAAAAAATCAATCCAAAGAAGAGGAAATTCATATGGGTTGGGACAATAATTTTAGATAGTCAAGTTTGGTGCATGGGGAACAAGGAGAGAGAAAGAAAGAGAGCTTGGATCCGGTGCATTCATGGAGGGAGAATTATAGAGAAACATGGATCATATTGGAGTGTATTTGGAGTTGGAAATTGAAGAGCCAATTGTTAGGCTTGAAGAGTGAACTCTTGGGTGAGTTGCACTGTAACAACAAGTGTTTGTTGTTGGTAGTTTTTCCTAGCATCAAGTTCCCTTGAGATCCCAACTGAGATATTCCTAGTTACATGTGCCAAAACTACCCTGATAAATGAATGGGGTACATTCATATCAGTGAAGGGGTACATTCCTTGGGTTGGAAAAGTCAAGAGGAAGAAAGCTGGTGGAAAATCAAGATAGTTGTAGGATACTACCAATGGGTTGAGAGTTTTATGAGCTGTGAGTGGACAGTGAGAGACCACCCTATTTTGTGGATTACTAGCCTCAACTTGGGGGTGATTGACTATTGAGATTTGGAGCAATCAATTTATTATTGGGTGGAACATCCATCCCAAGTAGCTGGTTGCATAAAAATTCTCATAAGATAAGTGTTTTATCTCATTGTTGTTTTATATTATGTAATTAATTTCTGTGTTCTTCTCTTAGTACGAGAACAATTTTAGATACTACTATAATGGTGTTCATTAGTTGCATTTCATATCTCTTTTAAAATGCTATAGATGCATGTAAACAATAGTAACAATTAGTAATTAAATTTGGTTCAAATTCGTAGCTGAAAGCTACATGAATTATTTAGTTAGGATAAATTTTGTTTTTATGAGTATTCGACACCGTATTGTCCCTCAGTTGGGTCATGGAGAATTACAAGATATGTTTGCCACCATTTGTCACTCAATTGTTTTGTTCTTTGTAAACACATATTTTTTCATTGGCTTACAACTTGCAATAGTTATTAGGAGTAAGGGACCAAATACTTCTTCTAAGAGCCTTGTTAAGCATGAAAATGTCTGGAATTGACAATACAAGACAAGTTTGTTGACTAAAATGTTTACTTTCCATTGATTTAGGAGAAAATCATTCCAAGAAATGCATGCTTGATATTAGAGCTAGAATATTTATGTACCATATTTGTACTATATATTAAATGGTTGCTTTAAGAATGATCACAATTTTCCTATCCAGGTATAGAACAAATGAACAAGTCATTGCATGGATTCCCCCCTCATTGTTTTCACTACCCATAATGGCGTTAGTGGATTTGTGGCATAACCTATGTATTTTTGAATTGATTCTACCTCACATGAAATACGTGTTGCATTGTAGCCAATTGATTTCAAAGGTTGAATGCTTCTACAAGGATTTAGATGACCTAATGATCAGCTAAATAAGTCCCAACCTTCCTACAACTCTATAAATTTACTCCTCTTGCTGCTAAAAGTGGTTGAAAATGTCATAAAGTGGTATTGTCACCATTCATGTACTTTTATGCTATCATACAATGATGAAAA
>SNQJ01S0000976.1:355947-370479 GCA_010110895.2 Picea sitchensis
TTTCTGAGTCTTGGGTAGTATATTCAGGGGCTTCATTTCATGCCACAACCCATATAAATTTTTTTCTAGATTACGTTCAAGGTGATTTTGGACAGGTTCATTTGGGTGATGATGCACCATGCAAAATTGTTGGAATGGGAAAGGTAAAAATAAAGCAAAGGAATGAAAACTAATGGTTGTTGAAAGAGGTATGCCATGTTCCAGATCTAAGGAAAAATCTAATTTCAATAGGGTAGTTGGTAAGTGAAGGTTGTATGTCCATATTTACAGATAAGACGTGGAAGTTCACGAAAGGATCACTAGTGATAACAAAAGGAGAGAAGGTAGGTACATTGTATTTATGTACTGGTGATACTGACTCTTCTATATCTTTAGCTTCTACAGGATTGGATACAAAACTATGGCATCATAGGCTTGGACACATGAGTGAGAATGGGATGCAAATACTTCACAAAATAATTTTTTTTCCATATCTTAAACAAATTGATTTGTATTTCTGTGAGCATTATGTTTATGGAAAACAAAAGAGAGTCAGATTTCTTAGAGCCAGAAATAAGAGTGAAAGGTTAGATCTTGTGCATACAGATGTATTGGGACCAACTCAAGTATCATCTCTTGGTGGCTCGCATTATTATGTTACTTTTATTGATGATGTAACTGGAAAAACTTGTGTTTATTGCATTCAACAAAAAATTGATGTTTTTGATACTTTTAAGAAATGGAAAGATTTAACTTTTGAGAATGAGACAGGAAAAAGGTTGAAGTGTCTCAGTTGAGACAATGGAGGTGAATATTTCAGCAAGGAGTTTGATGATTACTATTCATACCATGGGATTTGTAAAGAGAAGATAGTTCCAGGAACACCACAAGAAAATGGTGTGTCAGAAAGGATGAGCAGGACAATCATGGAACGTGCAAGGAGTATGAGATTGAATGATGGTTTTCCCTTACAGTTCTAAGTAGATGGTGTAGATACTGTTGTTTACTTAATAAAAAAAGGACCTTCAGTATCTTCATATGGTGGAATTCCAGAGGAGGCATGGACAGGTAAAAAGGTAAACTATTATTTTTTGAAGACTTTCAGCTGTGAAGCATTTGTCCATATTGATAAAGAAAATAGAACAAAGCTTGAGGAAAAATCTAAGAAGTGTACCTTTATTGGATACAGTGTTAATGATTTTGGTGATCGCTTATGGGATTATGAAAATAAAAAAATCATTAGGATTAGAGATGTCATATTTAATGAGAAGGTCATGTACAAAGATCAGTTGCAGGTAAAGATACAAGAAAAAGAAAAACCAGAATACACAGTGCTTGATGAGCTTACTGAAAAAGAAATTCCAAAGATACCCAAAAATGAAAATGTACAACAATAGGAGTATTAGGTACCTCAAACTCCTGCAAGTGTTGTTAGAATATCTACCAGGTTAAGTAGACCCCCTAAATGATACTCTCCTTCATTATATTATTTATTGTTGATTGATTCTGGTGAACCAGAATGTTATGAAGAGGCAATGCAGGTAGACACCAAAAAGAAGTGGGAGCAAGGTATGAAAGAGGAAGTGGATTCCATGGTAAATAACCAGACTTATGATTTGGTTCATTTTCCTGTAGGAAAAAGAGCATTGTAGAATGAATGGGTTTACAAGTTGAAGGACAAAGATGGAGGAAAAAACAATACAAGGCTAGACTTGTTGTAAAGGGGTTTGCACAAAATAAAGGTATATATTTTGATGAAATATTTTCTCCTGTTGTTAAAATGACTTCAATTAGGACTATTTTAAGTCTTTTGGGAGTAGAATATTTTCATCTTGAACAATTAGATGTAAAAACAACTTTTCTTCATGGGGATTTGGAGGAAGAGATTTATATGCAACAACCACAAGGGTATGAGGTCAAAGGGAAGGAAAATTTGGTATGTAGGTTGAAGAATATCTTATATGGTCTAAAGAAATCTCCAAGGAAGTGGTATTTGAAGTTTCACAAGTTTATGACAGAATGAGGTTATAGTAGATGTCATTCTGATCACTGTGTTTATTTTAAAAGGCTAGAAAATGGAAGCTATATTATTTTTCTATTGTATACAGATGACATGCTTGTTGAAGGGTATAATATGAAGGATATAAATGTGCTCAAGAATAAATTACCTAATTCATTTGCAATGAAGGTTTTGGATGCTGCAAAGAAAATCCTTGGTATGAGAATAAGAAGAGACAAGAAAAATCGCAAATTGACATTGTCTCAGGGTGAGTACATAGAGAAGGTGTTGGAGAGGTTTAAAATGCAGAATGGAAAACCAATTGGTACACCTTTTGCCAACCATTTCAAATTAATTAAGGAAATGTGTCCCAAGACATAGGAGGAGATAGAATACATGTCCAAGGTCCCTTTTTCATCAACAATTGGCAGCTTGATGTATGCGAGCGTTTACACAAGACCAGATATTGCACATGCAGTGGGAGTTGTGAGTAGGTATATGAACAATCTAGGTAAAGAACATTGGGAGGCAATAAAGTGGATTCTCAGGTATTTGAGAGGTACTGCTACTCATGAATTATGTTTTGGAGGTTTAGACACTGTTCTACAGGGATATGTTGATTCATATATGGCAGGTGATAAAGATAGCAGGAGGAGAACCACAAGGTATGTTTTTATTGTAGGTGGAACAACAATAAGTTGGATTTCAAAAATGAAAAAGGTTGTTGTAGTTTCAACAATAGAGGCAAAATATATTGGTGCTACATAGGCTAGTAAAGAGATGATTTGGCTACAGAGGTTTATGGAGGAATTAAGAAAGACGCAGGAGAATATCAGGTTGTACTGTGACAGTGAGAGTGCCATTCATATTTCAAAGAACTTAGCCTTCAATTCAAATACTAAGCATATAAAACTCAGGTACCATTTCATACGATCTTTCTTGGAAGATGGACATTTGAAGTTGGAAAATATACACATTACCTGGAATCCTGCAGACATGTTAAAAAAGGGAGTAACCAGGGAGAAATTGAGTTCCTTCTCAGTTTCAATTGGTCTTCAAGCATGAATATGAAGATAAGAAATTTTCCAGGTCCAAGAAAGGATCATAGTCCAGCAGATACAACAACGATGGAGTTGTTGAAATCAGTCTCCAAGTGGGATATTGTTGGTTGTGGAGCTTGATTATCTTCCCGATTCAAAGGTCTTTGTTTTCAACCGTGTTTATACACCATGAAGACTTTACACCCTAGAATAATGTACAACCCTCCATGCGGGGGAGTGTAGGGGGGGATTTCCCCCTCTGCAGGGTCCGGGGGCAAGCAAACCCCTGAAGGAAAACTTTCCTTGTAAATGCAGATTGTAATTTCATAGTAAATATGGACCATTCACTATAAGGTCGTAGATATGACAATAGAAGTTATGTTAGGGTTTTTTTTCCCGAGAAGGAAACCCTCTTTTATGAGGGAAATGTATTGTGGCTATGTATTATTGTGAATATTGTATTCTATGTGAGGAGGTTGTGAGAGTAAGAAGAGGAAGTTACATCAGGTGTGATGTAGGTTGTATCCCTTCATTTGTTGGATAATAATAAAGGAAGGACCTAGAAATTTATCTGGTGGACGTAGCCCACACTAGGTGAACCACATATATATGTGTCTCTATTTCTTTGTTTATCTTCTGTGTTTTATTTCCGCATTTGTTTTATTTTATTGCTCCATGATCCTATTTTTATAACACTACAAATCCCTTTCCTTTCCCCTTCCTTCCTCCCTTGAATATAAATGAGAGAATCAACTTGTCACTATTATTGTCACTGATACTAATATATCATCATCATCAAAACTGATACAACACCATAAAAATCATTCCAAGATCTCCAAGAATATCTTCCAAATCATGTCCTCAAAATCACCATGATATGCATCAAACCATGTGCCAAAACATCCAAGATGTGCCTCAAATAATATACCATGCCTCAAAGAATATGCCCAAAATGTGCCTTAAGAATGTCCCAAAATATCCAATATGTACCTCAACCATGTGCCAATACCTCCCATATATGCCTCAAGCATATGACAAATTATCAAGGTATAAACCTCAAAACATATATAAGAACATACCTTTCAACATGTGAATAACTTGGTGCATGAGATATTAGATATTCAGACCTTCCTCAAATTTAACATCAAGAATAATACCTTCCTCAAAAATTTACTCAACATCGCAGAACTATACGAAGAAACAGGAGGGGCCTCGGGTGACGATACCAGTACAACCAGCGGGGGCCTTGTGGGACACCCTATGCTTGACCATTGAGGGTCTGCTTAAATAGGGTTTTTCTGAAAACCCTTCTCCAATCTTCAACTCCGAGCAACCCCTCCTTCACACAACTCTGCTACTTCACTTTCACTAAGAAATCACATCCTTGATTGGTGATTAAATGAGATGTTATTGATGTGTATTTATACCCTTCCAAGTAACTTTTTTACTTGATCTTTGATACAAACTGCAACTTCTTGTTCGCAACAACATTTTCTCCTTTACTTGACTTTAGGGCCAACTTGTAACTTATTTGATCTTAGATCCAGGGCTTCTTGACCATACTCCTAGGATTTATCTTTAAGAGGGAATAAATTCTCAACCATGAGGAACCACGTGGAATTCCACCTATTTTCGGAGACAAAATGGCGAGGAATATCAATTTATGATGGTTCTGAATTCATTTTAAATGTACTTCATGTTATTTCTCTTCAATCAACTTTTTTCTTCAATACCACGCCTTTGGGAATTCTTAACGACGACTTAACCATATTTTCAGGGATTCTTGTAGACTTCTTCAAAGTGTCTTCCTATGAGGGCCATGCTTAAATATATGCTATAAGGAGACCACTTTGGAGACTTCTTCAAATACACCCATCACTTCTAAAGAATTCTTGACTTCTTCTAGGGTTGACATCAATGAATGACAACTAATTTTCCAACAATTCCCCCCTTTGGAAATGATGGAAACACTCATACCCCCCATGGGATCATTGCTCCCCCTATCTTCATACTTCGCTCCCCCTTTCTTCATGCTTCTAATATTTCTCTCCCCATTTGACATCAATGGTGAAGGGTAAATCCCCCTGACGATTTCTCCCCCCCTATCTTCTTTGCAAGATGTTGTGTAGATCATTGTGGGGAATAAACTACTTNATACACCCATCACTTCTAAAGAATTCTTGACTTCTTCTAGGGTTGACATCAATGAATGACAACTAATTTTCCAACAATTCCCCCCTTTGGAAATGATGGAAACACTCATACCCCCCATGGGATCATTGCTCCCCCTATCTTCAAACTTCGCTCCCCCTTTCTTCATGCTTCTAATATTTCTCTCCCCATTTGACATCAATGGTGAAGGGTAAATCCCCCTGACGATTTCTCCCCCCCTATCTTCTTTGCAAGATGTTGTGTAGATCATTGTGGGGAATAAACTACTTCCAGTTTCTATCGAAGATACTAAAAGGTATTTCTTGGGAGAGGTTTGGTGAAGATATCTTCAATATGTTCTTTTTCCCCAATGTACTCTAACTTGATATTCTTTTTTTGTGACTTGTTCCTATAGAAAGTGGAACTTTATAGGAATATTCTTGGTCTTGGAATGCATCACTGGATTGTTGGAGATACTTATAACACTCGTATTGTCACAAAATATTGAAATAGGCTCATCATATTTTACTTGTATGTGTTGCAGGGTTTTCTTTATCCAAAGGACTTGAGTACAACATGTTACTGTTGCAATATATTTTTCTTCTGCCATAGACAAGGATACTGAGGACTGCTTCTTACTTAACCATGACACCAGACAATCATCCAAGTAGAAGGATGCTCCAATGGTACTTATTCTATCATCAATGCTTTCTTCCTAATCTTCATCTGTGTAGGAGACCATAGTCAACTCATTCCCTTTCAGATACAACAATCCAAATTTTGTTGTTCCTTTGAGATATATGAAGATCCTCTTTACTTCTATAGCATGAGTTTCCTTTGGTGTTTCTTGAAATATTTCAAATTTTCCAACTCTTTGCATCACATATGGTCTTGAAGATGCCACATAGACTAGGCTTCCAATCATCGATCTATAGATTCTATGATTTTCTTCCTTAGATTCACCATCTTTTCTCAACTTGCAACCAATGACCATATGAGTACTCATGGGTTTGAAATCTTCCATTCCGAACTTATTCAACATTTATTTGATGTACTTGGTTTGGGAAATGAAAATACCTTCATCTAGCTGAGATATCTAGAGTCCCAAAAATAAATTCAACTCACCAAGTAGGGACATTTGAAACTCACTCTGTATGTCTTTATCAAAATTCTTACTCAACATGTCATCATCACTTCCAAATATGATGTTGTCCACATATACTTCAATGCTAAGTATACTTTCTCGATCCACTTTTATGTAGAGATTACTATTTTCATTTCCCTTTCTAAATCCTTGTAGCTGTAAGTACTTGTCCAATCTTGAATACCAAGATCTAGAGGATTTCTTGAGTCCATACAAAGATTTATTCCATATGAAAACATAATCTTCCTTTTCTAATAGTAGGAATCCTTCTGGCTATTCTATGTAGACCTCTTCTTCAAATTATCCATTTAGAAATACTGATTTTAGATCCATTTGATATACTATGATCCTTTTGGAGCATGCATAGGCCAATATCATTATGATTGATTCCATTATGGAAACATGAGCAAAATTTTCTTCAAAATATACTCCTTCAACTTGAGCAAATCCTTTGCATACTAGCCTTGCTTTGTTTCTGGTTACATGTCCATCTTCGTTTAGTTTATTTCTAAACACCCATTTTGTACCAATCAATTTTTTGTCCTTAAGTCTTGGAACCAGTTCCCATGTCTCATTCTTCTCTTTTTGATTCAGTTTTTCTTCCACGGCCTTGATCCAATGTTCATCATTGCTAAATTCCTAAAAGTTTCTTGGTTCAACTGTAGACAATAATGATAGATATCTTTTTTCTGGTGTACGTACCCATTTACTTCCTTTGGTTTCTATTCCTGCATTTTTATCTCTAATAATTTTTTCTGGTGGATGATTCTTCTGAACCCGACAACTAGGTGTTTTAGAAGGTGTCTGGAAATCTTGTTTATTGTATTCTTCTTCTTCTTGCTCTACCTCTGGTTTCTTCTCTTCTACTTATTCCTCTACTTCTTCTTCCTTTAGTTCCTCTTCTACTTCCTACCTTTTTAAATTTATTCTTTCTTCCTTGGCCTTTAACACATTTGTTTCATCAATATTTACATTGATTCTTTCCACTATTTTGTTAAGTCTTAGGTTGTATCATTTGTATGCCTTGATTTTTCTCGAGTATCCAACCAATATTCCGTTATCAACCCGAGAGTCAAATTTTCCAATCTTGTTATCTTCTATTTTTATGTAAACATTTTCTTCCAAAAACTCTAAAGTTCTTGATGTTTGTTGGTCTTCCCTTCCATAGTTCATATGGAGTCTTGTCATTTTTAATTCAAAGCATTCCTCTGTTCAAGATATGAAGAACTTTATGTACTGCTTGTACCCAAAAAATATCACTCAAGTTGGTATATTTCAACATGGTTATAGCCATTTCATATACAGTTTTGTTCTTCCTTTCAATGACTCCATTTTGTTGAGGTGTCCTAGCTGCTGAGAATTTCCTTTTTTTTCCATGTTATTCACAAAATTCCATGAATTATTTTGATGTGAACTCACCTCCATTGTCTGATCTCAAGAACTTGATTTTTAAATTAGTATCATTTTCAACCATATCTTTGAACATCTTGAAACATTCAAGTACCTCTGACTTTTTCTTGAGAAAACAAACTCTGGTCATTCTTGTAGAGTCATGAATAATTACATGAAATATTTTTCACCATTCAACCCTTATTTTCTCATCGCTCCGCACAGATCGATGTGTACAATATCCAATGTTTTTTTTGTAGAGTATTCCTTTGTTCTGAACTCATTTCTTATTTTTTTTCCATGTAGACAGTGCTTGCACATAGTATTGGTTGGATTTGGAATTTCAAGCATTTCTCTTACCACTTCTTTTCTGCTAATTTTGACAAGATTTTCAAAGTTCATATGACCCATTCTTCTATTCCAAATCCAACTTTCATTTTCCTTTCCGATCTCATTTAAGATGTATATATTGTTTGGAGTCCTTATTGCTTTCTCCACTAACTTTCCTTATCCTTCTTTCATTATCTCACATTTATTTTAGTTGAATATAAGTGTGTGTGATGCAAAACCCCTCCTCTTCTCTCCTAAGGGCCGCATGACCTCCCGATCTAGGATCGATCAAGAAACTGAGTCCGATTGGCTCTTCAGTCTCTCAAGGACCTTCAATCAACTGAATAGGCCCTCTTTCTCTTAAGGCGCATGTTATATGGAACCTGTGAACTTCTCCTTAATGCCTTTAAAGCCTCAACGTATTTAGGTGCTAGCCTCCTAGTTAAGCCCCTCTCTTTACGTGACCAAGGTTGTGACCAATTTCCTAATAAAAAAGGCGTGTCACAATTTCATGTATGGGGTCTTTGCATATGAGTCACCTCTACCCTCATGAATTATGAAATTTTGACAGGAGCCTAGCACGTGCTAGCCCTCTGTTCTCCTTCACAGATGTGACCTTTCGCTATGACCGTTCACATAACTCAAAAGATGTTTTGTCCACTGGCTCATTCTTCCGAAACCTGAACTTGCGAGTTCTGATCACCAGATCAATGGTCCACAATCCCCGCGATCCAACGGTCCTGATATCTTTTTCGTGTATCAGGACTTCACGTTTCACGAAGTTGGAAGATCACTCACCTCCCTTCTCTTGATATCCGAACTCCCGATATCTCCTTTTCTTTGAAAGGATTCAATTGTCTAGATCCTTTGTTGATCCGACGACTCAGATCAAATCGCGATTTCAGTATTCGAAAATTTCCAAAACTCTTACCTCTGATTTTCTGAGTTATGAACTCCCGATAAAACTCGATCTATGGTTCAACTTCCTCCTTCGATCAATAGATGTGATCAAATCATGATTTCATGACTCACGAGTTCTTATAACTTAGCCTTGGACTTCTCCGAGTCCCGATTCAACGAAATGATAATCTCTCGCCATGTGGCCCCCTTGACGATGGACGACTCTGATGATTTCAGAACTTTGTAAGTCCAACTCTGCTGTACAGTTTCAAAGCTTTCATGTTAGTGCACTTTGCCTTGATTGGACGACTACGATCTTTAGGTGCTCAGATCGAATGGTTGAGATCCTTTCTTTGCGCTCTGATCGAATGACTAAGATCTTTCCTCTGGCGCTCAAATTGAATGGTTGAGATCTTTCCTCCTCTACACTTGCTCCTCGTTGTTTGGACACTGATTAAACGGTCTAGATCTCTCTCCTTGAGATTACGCTTTCTTCAGACTTAGAATATTTTCAAAATATTCAAAGGCTTCGACCTTTGTCTTTCCTGTGAGTCTGTTTCTCGGATCTCGTCCACACTTCTTGTAAATTGGTATCCCTCCTGAGCTTGATCTCCTTAAAGGTTTTGATCTCCCAAGGACTTCTTGCTTTTCTGAGAAATTCGTCAAAATCAGATTTAAAGATTCTTGAAAAGAATTATTTCCCGCCTTCCTGGCATTCCTCTTTTCTTGTCCTTCGAATTCTTTACGGAGTCTCTTTGACACTGAGTCGAATTCTATATCTGTGCACTCCTTGCAACAGATTCTTATGCAAGATATGGATTCTCACAGACAAATGTGTACACCTTACAACAGTCACTTTGCACTACTTGCAAAGGAAATATTACGCTATTTCTTCATAGCTTTACAAGTCGAAACAAACCCTATCAACACACTCTTTGCGGACTGTGTGCACACCATGCACCGACTCACGAAGAAAAGTGATTTGAATTCTAATGAAAGAATTTCAAAGCTACATATGCTCGTAGAAATATTCATTCATTCTTGAAAATATTATGAAAACAACAAGGAAATTGCAAACGATATTCACACCATACATTGGATCAATTTTCCTCTTTTATCTTCATTCAAAAATCAAGAAAATGGCTACAGTAAAACTCAAACAACAATCACTACTCTTATATTCCTACTTTCTCACAACTATCATAACCCTCTTTTGGGTGTACAAAACCTCTCTTTATACAAAATAAAACAAACTAACTACTACCTAATTGTGGTTACATCGAGACTAGGGTTAACTTCCCAGGTCACGTGTGCTTATTCTGTCTACACGTGTGATATTTCCTTTTATTTTTTTCTATCAGCTTCAAAATATTTCCAGTGTTGGTTATTATTCGAGACCCCGGATTGGTCCTCAGGCACGGAGTTGTCCTGCCACGTGTACTTGCTGATGATGCTTCTACATCAGTGTGTCCCTAGTCACACATTTGACTTACACTTAGCAGATTATGCTTCACGTTTTCGACAAGTAGGAATTTTTATGGCATGCCATCTTTGCTTCCAAGCTTGATTGTGGCTTTTCCTATAATTTTGGTTGAGTTATCATTTCCAAACAAGACTGATCCATGTATTTCTTTCTTTAGTGTTACAAATATTCCCTTGTCACCTGCCATAGGATTTGAACAACCATTGTCAACGTACCAATCTCTTCTTTTGCTTTGGGCTTGAAGAGGAATCAAACATTCTTCAATGTTCAGTTTATCGTTCTTCCTTTTCCATATCCTTGATGATTATTTTACATGACTTTTAAAATAATGATTCAGTTCCCTTGGAGGAAAAATAAATTTGCAATCTTTGTCCATGTGTCCAAAATTGTTTCATTTGTAGCATTCTACTTCATTATTTAATGAGCCAAAACTATTATAGTTTCTATTGTACGCTTTATGAGGATTTTTGAGATAATTGTTTCTAGAGTATCCTTCATAGTTTCTTCTGTTCTTAGCATAGGCTATACATTTTATATCCTTGTACCAAAATTTGTTATAGGAATAACATAAACCAAGAAAAATAATTTGGTGCCTGAGTGTAGGATGTCTTCTAATTGGTGCAGGCCTTCTGTAATATTCTTCTTGAGTTCTCTCCATTGCTGGTTGTTGATTCCGTGTTCTGGATATTCTAGGTGGTGCAACTCTTCTATAATATTATTCTTGAGTTCTCTCCATTGCCCGAATGTTCTCCTTTGAAGACTTTCCTTCTTCCTTCTTAATGGGATGTCTAATGAATTCTACATAACTCTTTTTTTATGCTTCCTTTTCCATCGTCATGGAGCTCAAACCCTTCTTGGTATGTGTTTCTTTTTATCCTAGTACAGACTTGTCATGGTATGGCCTCTGAATGCTGATGATTTCATCTAATGTTTTGGTGTTTTTTTGTTGCATGTCCTTCTTCTGAATTTCCTTCCTTAGTGAGACTATTTATGCTTCCAATCTCCCCTTCATTTTATCCTTTTCTTCCAACTAGTTTTTGAGCACTTCTTGAATCCTTCTGGCTTCTTCTACTTTTACCTTTATATATATAATCATTTGTTGGTATTCTTCAAAGTTTAAGTTGGGATTTTGAGAACCCTTCTTTATCTTGATCAATTCTCCCTTGAGGGAATTTTTTTTCCTCCTTTCCATTTTTAGTTCATTGGAAGCACTGATTAGTTCTGCCTCAACATCTACTTCACCTTCTTCATAATATTCTTCGTCATTTTCAAGGGTTTCTTTCTGATTTTCCATTTCCATAAACAAACCTCTCTCTGAGTCACTATCTTCTTTTGAGTAGAGGCTTTTATTGAAGACTTTTCTTTTATTTTCTTTCTTATTTCCCTTTTGATATTTATTTTGTTTCTTGGGAACTTCTTATTCATCACTTTCTCAATTCTTATTATAAGGACATTTGACAACAAAATGACCAATTTTATCACAATTAAAGTATATAAGGAAGCTTACTTTTTTACTTTCTAGTTCCTTTATTCAACCTCCTCACGAAGTCGGTTATTTCTTCATCTTCATCTGAATCATCACTGCAACTACAACTTGACTTTGAATTTTCCTTATTCTTTCTTGTCTTCTTGGATTCTTTGACATATGCTTCCTTCTTGGATGGATTATCTTGTTTTTTTCTCATTTCATAAGTTGTAAGTATTCCATGTAGCTCATTCATGCTCAGTGTAGCAATATCTTCTCTTTCTTCTAGGGAGGAAATATTGGTCAAATATCATTGGAAGTGACCTTGGTACCTTTTGAACAATTATTGGTTCTTTAATTTCTTATCCTAATCCTTTAATAGCGTTCAATATTTCATCAACTTGCAGAAAATACACTACAATATCGTTTTCTTCCTTTATTTTCAATTGTTCAAATTGACCTCTATAAGTTTGAAGCTTGGCCCCTTTGACTTTGGCATCTCCTTTGCAAAAATTTTGAAGTTTGTCCCAAATATCCTTTGCAGAGTCACAATGCATAACCTTGACATATACTGAACTATCCATGCCTCTCAGAATATCATTTTTAGCCTTTGAGTTGTTTTCATTGAGTTTCTTTCCCTATTTATCTATTGGGGGAGTGGAAGGTGCCTTGTATCCGTTTACTGCTGCTTGATAGACATCAAATCCTTGTGCTTTCACAAAAAAATTCAAATATCCTTTGCAGAGTCACACTGCATAACCTTGACATATACAGAACTAGCGAGGCCACTCAGAATAGCATTTTTAGCCTTGGAATTATTTTCACTAAGTTTCTTTCCATATTTATCTATTGGGGGAGTGGAAGGTACCTTGTATCCATTTACTACTACTTGATAGACATCAAATCCTTGTGCTTGAACAAAAAATTTCATCCTTATACTCTAGAAGGAATAGTTTTGATCATAAAATAGTGGCATTCCATTCTTAGTGCACTCCATGATCTACCTTCTAGTGGTTAGACTGTTTTGAAATAACTGCTTTGATACCAATTGTTGGATTATTCACTAATACTAAGAGGGGGGATGAATCAGTATTAGGCACTTTTTACCACTTTTAATAACAATATGTAAGAATATAAGATATCAAAAATTTATCACTTATGATTGCATTCAAGATACCATAAACAAATAACCATAAATACACAACACATAAGAATTTATGTGGAAACCCAAATGGGAAAAAACCACTGAATGCTTTCTTATATGTTGGAAAATTACATTCATAAGGACCAAATTCCAAAATTCTCCAACACCAACTGGAAGGAGGCACCATGTTACAGGAGAATCCCCTGCAGACAAGTGGATTCCCTCTTGGGATCTAGACTCCTAAGACCAAGACAGAAAGGGTGCTAACGTTGGTCACTGACATCCTTTTAAATCTAGTTAAACTAAAGTATAGAGAAGAGGAAGAAAGGAGTACCTTTTAAATGATGTTCGTCCTCGCACAATCCGAGTTGAGATTTGATCCCTAATCTCCTCGATAAGTCCTGCAAACAAACAAAGATAGAACAAAATTCTTATTATACTAAGATTAGTTTGAAACCAGATCAATCTAATAGAGACAAGTTCATGTAAAACAAACACAACCTTGAAAGAAACAGACCAATAACATATGTATATTGATGAGAACAACATAGAATACTTACAGACCTTTGATAAAGGTGCAACAACCTCTTCTGGCTCTCCTTGTCCAACCCTTTTCTCAAGTAATCCACATAAAATGATGATGCTTCAATGATAAATCTCCCTTATGAGATCATAAGTTTGATACCTTCAATGTCTCTCCTTTTTACCATAAAGAGGCCTCCTTATATAGGCTTGGAGAGGCCTAACTGCTTAAGAGATTCTTGGGATAAGTTGAGGATTCTTCTCCTTTAGTTGTGTATCTTCCCTGAGATAGAGCCTTGACCTCAAATCCGAATCCAACCAACTCCAGATATGAGGGGATTCTTCCTTGATTTTTCTCAACAATCCAAAAATTCGCTCAAAAAAGGCCAGCGCTCCCTCAGAATGGGAACAGAGAATTGGAACGCTCCCCCAAAAGAGGTCACAGAGTGTTGGCACTCCCTGACAATGTATAGGGGAGCGCTGCATTCCAAAATTGATTTTTTAGTGGTTGTTTCCATGGCAAAAGACTTGTACTTTATGTCAAATGATTTCTCCTCTTCAAAACTAGTCTTTTGAGGTGTCTTTTGAGTGTTCTTGATAATGTCATCCGAGACACGACATAGGCAAGATGACAATATGATTTTGCGACACTTGCGGCCAAAATGCGACAGTTGCGACATTGGTAATGATGACACTAGGCCATCATTGTAATGAGTAATTTTGATGTGTAAAAGATTGCCCCCAAAGTGCAAAGTTAGAAGATGGGAAATGATGACTGAAGTACTTTGTAGACTTTTTTGAGAAAGGGTATGGACTCAGAGAACCTGGAAGAAGCTGCACACGACCATCAAACAAATATTATGACATGTTTCAAACCCAAGGCAGGCATACCTATGCTTGAGTGATGAATACTTTCAAGGTATGGCCGCCATAAAATACACTGTAGATCCATAATTATATTGAAAAAAAGGTATAGCTACTGAAGA
>SNQJ01S0000976.1:381905-410196 GCA_010110895.2 Picea sitchensis
TCATCAACTATACACCTCATGTATGTGCCAACTCATCAACTACTTGTCTCAACCATGTACTCAACATGTAACTCAACCAAAATCCCTCATCAATTTCATCATCCAAATATGATTTGTAGCTCTGTAATAGACCTGGTGTATATTATGACATTCCTGCAAACCTTCCTTAACTTTAACAACAAGAGACTAGCATTTTCATCAAACTTTTCTTTAGTCTCACATGCCTAGTTTTGTATTAGTCAACAACCCTAACTTGAAGTAATCATAACTTTGTACTGGTAATGTATAAATATCTGAAACTAATACACAATGTTCTTCAATTTTTTTTATTCAATTTCTCCAAGTTTCACTACTTGGAACCTCTCAGAAAAGGAGTTATAACAAAAATGGCATACCTTGCTGAATTCTGGCTTATTCTAGAGAGAGACCTTGTAGAGCATGCCCCACATAGAATATTTGTTGAAATGATATGAAACTATTAAAAATAATAATACAGACTATACCCTATCCAACACATTTGGTCTCACTGAATTTGGATCGGTTATGAATAAGTTACGACGTTTTTACCGAAAACACTTGTTTTTGACTAGTTTCAAGACTGGCCACAAACCCTATTTTCCACGGAGTGTAACTCCCAAAATACAACGACCCACAAGCTGAATTGTTTACCAAAGATACTTGGATATGTTTTCTCAATGGGATATAAATTTCACGGTCTGAATCATTATATAAAAAAATTTGTAGCGCAAATGGTGAGATGACCTGTAAATAACATACCTTAGAAAGCACCATCAAAAGAATTTATCCTTCCTTGCATTTCAACCTTCTTTTCTTAACCTTCACTCAGAATTCCAGTTTAGATATCCTTGGTTACCTCAGACACCTATATATATTCAATATTCTCAAGTGTGTGTTAAATGAGAGAGCCTTGCCTCTTATTTATACTCTCCAAGTAGCTTCCTTAAAAACATCTTCTAGGTCACTTGGCCGACTTTCCTTATTTTAGGGTTAACCCACTTCTAATTTCTTCATTAAAATTATTATTGAAATAATTCATTTTGTATTCAATTTGAATTATAATACACTCATCACCTCACTTTATTATTTATTCTTTAAAAATCTCTTAAACCACTTTGACTACTTTGACCTTTTGGGGCTTCTAGATGACGTATGAGGGTCCTCCAACTTTGTAAGGCCATAACTCTCAAACCGTGAGGAGTTATGTGAGGTTCCACATACCACCAAAAATGGAATGACATGTAATATCCATATAGAATAATATTATCTGAAAATATATCATAACTCATACCGTTACCCATCAAACAAACTTGGGTCCATTACCCAAACCTAGGGTCTCCAACTTCTCATGGCCATAACTCTCTAACCGTGAGGAGTTATGTTACGTTCCACTTACCACCGGAAATGGCATGACAAGAACTATCCATCTAGGATAGTTTCCCTGAAAAATTCACTGTCCTTAATCTCATTATTCCACAATTAAGCATGGTTTCTCTTACTCCGCAAAGCGTCTTCCCGTGAGGGATTTCACCATAAGGGGACCACTTTGGAGTTCATCCATATTTACTTCTTATTAACCATGAAAAAAAAATAATGATTCATATTTACATCAAACAATATTGGGTCGATTACCCAAACCTTTGTGCTACAGGGATTTCTTCAAGGGTTGACATCAATGACAACCAACCTTAATCAACATTATGCTGATCAATAGATAAAATTCCAATCTGGTTGTACCCTGAGAAACCATCCATGAAAGAGAAAATCACATTGCCTGCGCAATTATCAATGATCTGGTCGATGAAGGGCATAGGGTAATTCTCTTTCAGACAAGCCTTATTAAGGTCCCTATAATCAATGCAGACACGAATGGTCCCTTGCTTCTTAGTAACCAGAACAATGTTCAAAACCCATTCCGTCAAAGGGATAGGATAGATGAAGCCAGATTTCAATAATTTCTCAAATTTTGCCTTAATAGCCGCGGTATTCTTAGGATGGACCGGATGAAGTAGTTGTCGAACATGTTTTACACTTGGGTAGGTTTTAATCTCATGCACAACGATCGAAGGATCGATCCCTGGGATTTCCTTGTAGCTCCAAGCGAAGACATCGTAGAATTATTTAAATAAAGTGGTATAAGAAACCACTTCCTCAGGTGAACAATTAACACCGAGATTAATATTTTCCACGATACCTTCCTTGATCGAAATGTCAATAATGACCGTAGAGGTAATGTTTCCTAAATTCCCCTCAGAAATAGTATCTTGTGTAAGTATGGGTGATTGTGGAAAGTCGACAACATTGGGGGGGAATATAGAGTGTATATCTTCCTATATTTCTTCAAGAGGTGGAGGAAAAGAGGACCGATGATGGTTATTGTCCCAAGGTACGTCATCAATGCTAAGCATTTCCATGATAGATTCATGAGACGTAAATATTTGAGAAATGTAGTCAAAATCAGATGTCAAGGAATTTAACCAAGATGGCCTCGAGTAGGTGTCGGGTGCCAAGAGATGTTGGTCGTTCGAAGAGGGAGAGTCTAATTGAATAGAAACATATGAAGCCTCAGCTGGACTAAGTGGCATGGTGTCACCTAGCACATCGAACTCTAGAGGAATAGGTACAATCCAAGGATCAGATGATTCCAAAGACTTATAAGTCATAGTCGAAATCATATTGACTGTGGCAATATGATGTGTTGTAGAAGGAAGTGGTGTAGGGAAGGTACTTATGAGGGTGGAATATTTTAAAAATCCTACACCAACACTTCCATACATGATATTGTGATCTCCCAAGAATGGAATATTGTTGGTAGCGGTAGCGCGAGCGTCGGGTGTAGATAAATCTAACTGATCGATAGTGGAAATTTTTCCCTGATGAGGAAAATGTACACATCGAAACACTGACGAAGAAACGTAAGTCATAGCATAAAACTAACTTATTCCAAGTAACAAGTTGTAATCAAGGGGAGCATCGACCACCTTGACGTCAACAATGACGGTTTTTCCGCCCAACTGGACGAACAGGGACTACAAGAGTCCATGGGGATGAAAACCTCACCAATCGAATGCGCGCAATATCATTGGGGATTTGTTAAGTGCGGGTGATTTTAAACCTTTCCAACATGCTAAAGACATGACACAAGTAGAGGCTCCCTCATCTAATATGGTACGGTGAATTTGTTAATTGTGAACAACAACATCAATTTGGAAAGCAAGTTGGTGGGAGAGTCGAGATGTAAAATTGTCTAGGTCAAACATGATATTGTTGGACGACTCAGGATCAAAAGTGCCAATAGCAGCCAATAGCATTCTATGTTGATTGGGGCAGTGCTGTATAACTTCTAACATAGACATAACACACGATGCTTGAGCCAAATCTTCAACAATGTTATAGTTCTGGCCGACATGTGAGCTAGGATTAAAGGTAGATTTACGGATAGTGCTCTTAGGAGTGCATAATATAGATTCGAACGACAGTTTCTTGATCTGAAGTGGTCCAGATAGAGGACTAACAGATGGAGGACTAACGGAGGATGGTGACGGATCCAATAAAGTAACGTTAGTGACCTTTCCTTTGTTAGGTTTAACTGGTGTGTCATATGTCATAAAGTGGGTGGTTAAATAAATCTCCTTAAATAGATAAATATGGGAACTTGTCGAGGCTTCATCTTGAGAAGGGTGGCTGGAACTGACCCCTGGAGAGGGGGTTTGAGAAACCATATATTGTTGCTAAGGAAAAGGTTGAGTAAGCACGACGGGTTGGTAATTCCATTTAAAATTTGGCCACTTCATTGTGATGTGGACAGTCTCGAGTGTAGTGATCGTCACCACAAATGAGACATGGGAATTTTGGTTTCCATTGTGGTTGATTTTCGGTAGCAGGTGGTGGGTTTTGAGCTGTCAATTGCTCATTTTTATTATTCTTCTTTGGTTTGTTCTTTGTCTTCTTCTTACCTCTGGATTGTTGTGAAGGGGCAGATTGAACTGTATTCACCTCAGAGATTTGAGTTTGGGGAGAGGTAGAGGTGGGTGTGGTCGAATTGGAAGTGGGTACTGGAGCAGATCGACTTGCCATTCTAGTCAATTGGGAAACATATTGGGTTTTGATGGAGTCGATAACTCCATTTGCATGTGACGTGGATGACAGTTTAGATGGATTGGTATTTGCATGGGTAGCATTTGGGATTAACTCATACAAAGTACCAGATTGGGAATAAACCAAATCTAAGTATTGAGCCCAATCAATAGCCTCTTCCTCAGTGACTACACCACCCATGGCGACATCACGAGAAATCGGGGGTAACAATGATTTAGTAAACCATTCCACCAATAACTGGTCAGGAATGACTGCTTTGATCAACCTTCGTTGTCGTCTCCATTCATGAATATGATCAGAGATATGCACGGAGTTTTTCTGACGAAGGGAGGTCAAGAGTTTGGTACACGTCTCGTATTGAATGGGTAATTGAAAGTGCATGAGATGGGACATGGAAAGGGAGTTGAAATCTTAGAAAGAACCATGTGGAAGTTCGATATACCACTTGGCTGTTGAGCCCGTAAGTGTTTGTTGAAAAATACGTAAACGGATAGAATCGTCCATTAAGGAGTTCGATGAACACCATAAATGGAAAGTCATCACATGATTGTTCGGGTCTTCTCCGTATTTACTGTCAAATTTTGGAATATCGGAAGTTAATTTAGCAGGGATGACTGGCCAAAAGGGATAATGCAATATAGGCTCATTGGTTAACCGAGACAAGTCTGGGAGATCCAGAGTCGCGAGAAATGGTAGTTGTCGGTTAATGCGAGAATTATACTTGTGTGGCATGGGGACACTAGTAGGACCGTAAATTGGGTTAGGTGGATAATTATATGTAGTAGGTCCTCCTACATTCGGTTGTTGGTGACCAGTATAACCAGGACTCGATGATGGTTGAGAAACATGTGCATAGGGAGGATAACCTGATGGGTTCTGAGGATTATAAGTCAGTTGATGGGTTTTCCCATAAGGTGGATAACAATTTTTCCCATAAGGAGGATAAGGTTGTTGTTGTCCTTGAGAATTCCCCCCCCCAGGGAATACCGGATTTCTCGGAAAAGGAACGTGCCAAAGATTTGGTGTCACATTTTGTCCATACAATGGGTTATGGACTCCAGTCTGAGTTTCCCCCCCAAGCAGAGGTTGTGTCCCCATTTGAGTTTGAATCCCAAATGGAGGTTTCCCCCCAGCGTGAGGTTGAGTGCCCAGAGGGATCTGGAAACTAGAAGTTAATGAATGAATAGAGACTCCAACAGGATTAGAGCCACCAAGACCGGTTCCTCCAAACAAAGGTGTAGGGATAGAACCTTCAGGTGTAACCTGGGTAGTGTTGGTAATGGAAGGATTCAAAGCTTTGTACCCAAGTGGAACTGACATATTTGGTCTAAGTGGTGTTTCAATCGGAGCATGGGATGGTGTCACATTTCTGGTGGGGATTGTAGCGACATGCAGGACCATAGTGGAATGGGCCATATGGATAGTAGGGTTCGAGTGAGAACCAATCAACAATTGGTCTGCAATGGTGATGACATTACTGGTCGTACCAGTAACGTGATTTAGAGGTACCGTATAACTAACAGTCGTCTTGGGCACTTGTGATTCCATGGGTCGATCGGGACTCGCTCCTAGGTTACCATATAGATCACATACTTTCAAAGGGACATAACCAAAACCAGAGGTTCCAACAGTATGAGTCGGGGTCCTAAATGATTCACTTTAGAAAAAGGGATCCTCTACTCCAGATCCTACATGATGTTCGGTGGGTACCATAGTCTACTCAATAACAACAACCTCTCTAGACGAGTTCACCTACAACAGATGTGGTTCTCACTTGATACTCAAATCTTGGTTGATTCAAAAATCTTCCAAAGAATCAAAAACAATTTAGAACTGTTCCAAAGAGTGTGTGGTTCCAACCTCAGAGCCTAGTTCGTTATGAGCCTCAAGAGGGCCTTATGAAGAGTTGGGAAGTAAAGGTAGATAAACCTCGGGATATTCTAGAGGTAACCCTTGCATCCTACGTGAACGAAGAAGGCCGATGTTGCTTGAGCTAAGTAACGAATGAAAAAATAAGTCTATGGCTGACTAACAAAAAGAAACATCATACACTAATCAAATATAGGAATAAAAAACCAAGCAAACAAAACCTTCTCTCGATGAACGTACTAGTTGGTGATGAAATCCAACGTCACGTGATCAAGTCAAGAAGGGGATAGGATATGAGCGGGTGGAACAATTATGATGATGACCTGCTTAACCGACTTACGCCTTGGTGCAAGCTTCCACGCAGTAATTTTGGATTTACCCTCCAAGGAGCCCGATTGAGTTTGACCAACGTCTGTTCTAGGTACAATGAGATTTCCCTTCACTGTCACCTTGTGTAAGAACCTAAAGATTATGGCTACTAAGGACACCAACTCGCAGTCATCCCCTGGGTGGGTACAGTCGACAGTCCAATCCGAACGTATGGGTAGGATAACAAGTCCAAAATCCTTCGAGAGAACTAAGGACAAGTGGACCAGTATAACTCTAGAGGACCCGGAATGGATTCAGAATTCATGAAGAATCGAGACCAAATGAAAATAGTTGAACCTCAAGAACAACCCCCAATATACGATTTGACTACTACGAACGATTGAATCATGGAGGGATAATCTCCGTAACTCTCCCAAACATGACCTCGTGTGTAACCCCTGTGTGAGAGGGGGATCCTAGAAATCCTATACGACAATTGGATTTTCTCTCCCTATCACAAGATGCTAATGTTTGTTTTGAATACTTTGGAGAGTTGTACTCACAGCCTAATCGAAAGTGCTAATCCTAGTCAAATGTTGGTGGAATATTCTAAAAAAAAAAAGTTCTAGATCAATTTTAATTAGCGTTAATTTTTCATCTGTTCTTTACTCAGGGGTGTATGAAAGTGAAACTTGATGGTATAATGACTTGATTCCCAAAAAATGCATAAGAAATGATAAACGATCTTTTCTTTCAATGAATGCCTATTTAAGGGAAGGAAAAAAATGTTCTTTTCACTGTCAAACACTAAGATGATGTATCCTCATGCAATTGTTTCTCAATCAAATCCAATATCATGCTAACATTTCATAGAATTGTTCTAAGATCCAAAAACTAATCAGAAAAAATATATCCTTTGTTTGATAATCAATCTGATGTAAGGCTTCCTATGTCAATCAGAATTTAAGATCAATGATATTTAGACAATTATAAGCAAACTTTACACAAACAAAGACACACTCTTGTTGTGATCAAACAAGAAACACAAATAAAACCAAAAATCTAAAAAAAAAAAAAATGCTGGAAAATTGACCTCAAAGATCAAATGGAATGGTTCATAGATCTCTGATTTTCCTTACCCTAGATTTAATTCAGTCAGATAGATGAGAATAAAACAATGATTTGATTCCAAGTCCTCAAAGGTTAAGAGTGACTCAAAGTAAGGAAAAAATGTCAAAAAACCAAGCAAAGGGTGATCAATTCTCATAAAACAAAGTGTTGAAGGCCAAGACAAAGATGCAATGAAGTTGTAAGGACTTTGAGAAAGTGCAAACATCAAGAAAATTAACTTAGAGATTAAACTCCTAAAATATTTTAAACAGAAAGGGGGCAACGCTCTGTGTAAGCTTGGTAGGGAGCGCCAATGCTATGGTAGCAAAGACAAGGGAGTGATATCCTCTTAAAATTCAAAAAAATGCCCAGAAATCCAAAAACTCAAGCAAACTTAGAAATTTAAAGTGTATAGGATGAAATAAATGGCCAATCAACACATCCAAGAATCAAATACACAGTGTGAATAAGGTCAAAAAATGAGCAAAGGATGAAACAAGATCTAGGGAGGAAACCAAAACTGAAAGCTTCGATCTCCCCAGTGGAGTCGCCAATTTCTATTACAGGAGAATCCCCCTGCAGACAAGTGGATTCCCTCTTAGGATATAGACTCCTAATACCAAGACAGAAAGGTTTCTAATGTTGGTCACTGACATCCTTTTAAATCTAGTTAAACTAAAGTATAGAGAAGAGGAAGAAAGGAGTACCTTTTAAATGATGTTCGTCCTCGCACAGTCCGAGATGAGATTAGATCCCTAAGCTCCTCGATAAGTCTTGCAAACAAACAAAGACAGAACAAACTTCCTATTCTACTAATATTATCTTGAAACCAGATCTATCTAATAGAGGCAAGTTCATGTAGAACAAACACAACCTTGAAAGAAACAGGCCAAGCACATATGTATATTGATGAGAACAACAGAGAATACTTACAGACCTTTGATGAAGGTGCAAAAACCTCTTCCAGCTCTCCTTGTCCAACCCTTTTCTTAAGTAATCCACATAAAATGATGATGCTTCTATGATAAATCTCCCTTATGAGATCATAAGTTTAATACCTTCAATGTCTCTCCTTTTTACCATAAAGAGGCCTCCTTATATAGGCTTGGAGAGGCCTAACCACTTAAGATATTCTTGGGATAAGTTGAGGATTCTTCTCCTTTAGTTGTGGATCTTCCCTGAGATCGAGCCTTGACCTCAGATCTGAATCCAACCAACTCCAGATATGAGGGGATTCTTCCCTGATTTTTCTCAACAATTCAAAAATTCTCTCAAAAAAGGATAGCGCTCCATCAGAATGGGGCACAAAGCATTGGAACGCTCCCCCAAAAGAGGTCATAGAGCGTTGGCACTCCCTGACAATGTATAGGGGAGCACTTCCTTCCAAAATTGATTTTTTAGTGGTTGTTTCCATGGAAAAAGACTTGTACTTTCTGTCAAATGATTTCTCCTCTTCAAAACCAGTCTTTTGAGGCGTCTTTTGAGTGTTCTTGGTAATGTCGTTTGAGACATGGCATAGGCAATATGACAGTATGATTTTGCAACACTTGCGTCCAAAATGTGACACTTGCGACATTGGTAATGACGACACTAGGCCATCATTGTAATGAGTAATTTTGATGTGTAACAAACCAACCCCTTGATTTATAGGCTCCACCCTTAAGGAAGCTACAACTCCCTATATTATCCAGCTCCAACTAGAAGGAGGATCCAACCCCTTGGTTTATAGGCTCCAACTTGAAGGAAGCTACAACTCCCTTTCCTTTCCCATTCCTTCCTCACTTGAATATAAATGAGAGAATCAACCTGTCAATATTACTGTCATTGATACTGATATATCAACATCATCAAAACTGATACAACGACATAAAACTCATGCCAAGATCTCCAATAATATCATCCAAATCATGTGCTCAAAATCACCATGATATGCATCAAACCATGTGCCAAAACATCCAATATGTGTCTCAAATAATATACCATGCATCAAATAATATACCCAAAATGTGTCTTAAACATGTCCCAAAATATCCAAGATGTACCTCAACCATGTGCCAATACCTCCAAGATATGCCTCAAGCTATTGGAAAATTGATTGTCATTGACGTCAACTTTAGAAGAAGTCTAGAAGTCTCTATAAGTAATGGGTATAATTGAATAAGTCTCCATAGTGGTCTCCTTATGGAATATATTTTAGCATGGCCCTCATGAGAAGACACTTTGAAGAAGTCTACAAGAATCCCATAGGTGTGGTCATGAGTCCCGAAGTTGACTGAGGAAAATAAGGTTGAGTAAAATTTCAAGTACATGCAAAACTCTCCAAATGGATAGTCCTCATCATGTTGTTTCCAATGGTAGGTGGTATTCCATGTGGTTCCTCATGGTTGATGAATTATGCCCTCTTGAAGTTGAATTCCCTAAAAAATGGTTGAGAAGCTCCTAAATGGTTGCAACAAGAAGTTACAAGTTATTAACTAAAGGGTAAAATGATTATAACAAGAAAGTACAGGTCAAACCTAAAGTTGAGGAAATAAGTCACTTGGAAAAGTATAAATACACCTCAATAATCCTCTCATTTACACACACACACACACAAGTTCATTGAATATCTATCTCTCAAGTAATTTTTTCATAACCAATTTGAAGATGTAAGGTGTGTGGAAGTCTTGGAGTTGTAGAAGTGAAGGGTTTTGAAAACCCTAATTCAGATGACCTCCGTGGGTCAGGCTATAGGTGTCCCGTGAGGCACCTTCGTGGGTTGTACAACACTCNAAGAAAGTACAGGTCAAACCTAAAGTTGAGGAAATAAGTCACTTGGAAAAGTATAAATACACCTCAATAATCCTCTCATTTACACACACACACACACAAGTTCATTGAATATCTATCTCTCAAGTAATTTTTTCATAACCAATCTGAAGATGTAAGGTGTGTGGAAGTATTGGAGTTGTAGAAGTGAAGGGTTTTGAAAACCCTAATTCAGATGACCTCCGTGGGTCAGGCTATAGGTGTCCCGTGAGGCACCTTCGTGGGTTGTACAACACTCATCCCACGAGGCCCCATCATATGGATGGTATCTATCCAACGAGGCTGAGGAAAATTTGTTGAAGATGATATGTTGTGTTTGTTGAAGTTGATATGCACTAGGTTGATCTACAGGTATAAGATGATTAAGGTTTTATACATGATTAAAGCTATGCTCTTATGTGTATTTGATACTTGTATAATGGATTGTTTGGTACATGCTTGAGGAATTTCTTGGAGGCTTATTGGTACATGGTTGCTTATGGTTGAGGTTCATGTCTTGATGATATTGATACATGCTTGAGACATATCCTTTGTACTTGGTTTATGGTTTTTATGGTTCATTTTTAGATGCACATCTTTGTGATATTGACATATGTATGAGGTACAACTCTTTGGTACTTGGTTGAGGAACATCATTGAGGATATGTTACTTTCTTTTGGCATATCTTGTGGTACATGGTTTATGACATGATTGAGACATATCATGAGTGATATGGTATATGTTTTAGGTAAATCTTTTGGCATATGGTATGTACTTTTGATACTTGATGTTGGGAATACATTTTGATGTATGATCTATGTGAGTATATCTAGTTGTTGATGATGATGTATTAATTTTAGTGACAATGATAGATACAGTAATGATGATAGTAACATATACAATGACAGTTTGATTATTAGTATCAGTGGTAGTGACAAGTTGAGTCTATATTTATATTTCAGGGAGGCAGGACAAGGCAAGGAAAGGGTGTCATAGCCTCCTTTCAGTTGGAGCTGGAGAACCTAGGGGGTTGGAGCCTCTTTCCAGTTGTAGTTGGAGAATTCAAGGAGTTGTAGCTTCCTTAAGGTTGGAGCTTGTAAATAGGGGTTGAAGCCTCATTCCAGTTGGTGCTAGAGAATTTTGAAGTTGGTGCTTCCTATGAATGTAATCTTGATATATATAAGAAAGCATTCTATGGTTTTCTCCCATTTGGGTTTCCACATAAATTATGGTGTACTGTGTATATTTGGTTATTTGTTATGCGTTGTTGATTGATACTTCTCATGATATATTGATGATATATTGCTGATAAATTTAATCATTACATGTTCTAATTAAAAGTGGTAAAAGATTTCATAATACTGATTCACCCCCCCTCTCAGTATTCCAACAATTGGTATCATAGCGGGTCCTTCAGAAAAAAATCTAGTCACTGGAAGGTAGAACATGGAGTGCACCAAGAATGGAACACCACTGTTTGATGGACAGAACTATGCCTTCTAGAGCAAAATAATGAAAACGTTTATACAAACATAAGGATTTGATGTCTGGTAAGCAATAATAAATGGATACACGACACCTGCCACTCCCCCAACAGATAAGGATGGAAATAAACTTGAAGAAAACAATTCAAAAATACTAATTCTATTATGGGTGGTCTTTTTAGATAAATATATGTCAAGGTTATGCACCATGATTCTGCAAAGGATATTTGGGACAAACTTCAAAATATTTACGAAGGAGATGCCAAAGTCAAAGGGGCCAAGCTTCAAACTTACAGAGGTCGATTTGAACAACTGAAAATGAAGGAAGGTGAAGATATTCCATCCTAATTTCTATGAGATGATGAAATATTAAATTCTATTAAAGGTTTGGGAGAAGAATTTAAAGAAATAGTCATTATTAAAAATGTACTAAGATGTCTTCCAATGAGGTTTGATCCTAATATTTCTTCCCTAGAAGAAACATATCTTGACACACTAAGCATGGACAAGTTACATGGGATACTCACAACTTATGAAATAAGAACGGAACATGAGACTCCATACAAAAAGGAAGCAACCTTACGAGACTTCAAGTAGACAAGGAAGGATAAGAAAAAGTCAAAGACAAGTTATAGTTGCAGTGATGATTCAGATGAATATGAAGAAATAACCAACTTCATAAGGAAGTTGAAGAAAGGAACTGACAAGTACAAATGTATGCTTCCTTAACATGCTTTAATTGTGGTAAAATTGGTCATTTTTCTTCTAAATGTCCATATGCTAAGAAGTAAAATAATGATGAAGAAGAATCTCCTAAGAAAGAAAATAAATATAAAAAGGGAGACATGAGAAGAAATAAAAAAAAATATTCAAGAAAAGTATCTACTCAAAGGAGGATAGTTCCTCATCAGATGAGGATGATGATATATACAATGATTCATAAAATGTACTCTTTATGGAATTTGAAAATGATGAAGAGGATTATGGAGAAGAAGGTGAGGTATATCTTGAAGAAGAACTAATTAGTGCCTTAAGTGAACTAAAGAAAGAGAGGAAGAAAAACAAATTACTCAAGGGAGAATTTCTCAAGCTAAAATAAGGTTCTCAAAATACTAACTCCGAAGAAGATCAACACATGATTATGAGCTTAAAATTCCAAGTCAAAGAAGCCAGAAGGATTGAAGAAATACTCAAAATCCAACAGGAATAAAAAGAGAAAGATAAAAAAATCTTGGAAACAGAAATAGTTTCACTAAGGAAAGAACTTTAGAAAAGAGACATGCAGTATACAAGCACCAAAATACTGGATGAGATCATCGATGCTCAACGACCATATCATGGCATGTATGTACTAGGATACAATAAAATAGAGAAGGGTTCAAGTTCTATGACTACAGAGGAAGAAGTAGAACAAAAGGCTTATGCATAAGTCACCAGAGGATCCACCAAGAAAGAAGAATGCAATATTTCAAATGAGAACACTCAGGAAATTGAAAGAACTAAAGAAGAAAATTACAAAAGAGTGACACTACCTAGAAAATTCATAATTCATAGTCAACAACCAACCATGGAAAGAAATTAAAAAAGAAAACTAGAACAACACCATTCATAAGATTTCCTAGGTATCATACTATTTTTCTTGGTTTATGTTATTCTTGTAACAATTTTGGGCACAAATCTATAAACTGCAAAGATTATGCTAAGAACAGAGAAAACAATGAAGGTCACTCTTAAATTAATCATTTTAGAAAGCCTCATGATGTGTTTAACAAAATCTATAAACGTTTTGGCTCATCAAATGATGAAGTAAAATGTTATAAGTGAAAAAATTTTGGACACATGGCCAAAGATTGCATATTGACAATTCCTCTGAAGGAACCAAAGCAAGATTTCAACAGTCATGCAAAAGGAACATAAATAATTTGGATATGGAAGCAGGACAAATTAAATGTTGAAGAATGTTCCATTGCCCTACAAGCCCAAAGAAGAATAAGTGATTGGTACATTGATAGTGTTTTCTCAAAGAATATGACAGGTGATACAGACAAATTTATAACTCTGAAGAAAGAAAGAGATGGATTAGTTTTGTTTGGAAGTGACAACTCAACCAAAATTATAGGAAAAGGCATAGTGAAGCTTGGAAGTCAGGATGCCAAGGTAGAAAATGTACTACTTGTCGAAAACATGAAGCATAATCTACTAAGTGTGAGTCAAATGTGTGATCAAGGACACAAACTTATATTTGACTTAGAGAAGCCTGAGATAAGGAAAGAAAGGTAATGGAAATTGGTGGCTACAATAGTAAGGACTCCAAACAACATATACATCTTAAATGAGATTGGAAAGGAAAGATGTTTATAAGGAAGGGAAATGAAAGATGGATTTGGAATAGAAGAATGGTACATATGAACTTTGACAATCTGGTCAAAATCAACAAGAAGGAAACAATAAGAGAAATTCCTGAAATTTCAAAACTGACCAGTACTATGTGCAAACATTGTCTACATGGAAAACAAACAAGAGATGAATTCAAATCGAATGAATACTCTACAAAAAATCCATTGGAAATTGTGCACATTGATCTATATGGAACAATGAGAAAAAAAGGACTAAATGACAAACAATACTTCATGCTACTTATTGATGATTATACAAGAATGACTACAATTTGTTTTCTCAAGAAGAAATTAGAGGCATTAAAAAATTTCAGAATATTTAAGGAGATGGTTGAAAGCAAATTGGATTTGAGAATTAAGTTCTTAAGATTAGAAAATGGAGGTGAATTCATATCAAAATAATTCATGGAATTATGTGAAGAGAGTGGAATAAAAATACAGTTATCAACAACTAGGACACCTCAAAAAAATGGAGTCATTGAAAGGAAGAACATAACTGTAACAAAGATGGACATAACCATGTTGAAGTATTCCAAGTTGAGTAATATATTTTGGGTAAAAGCAATGAACACATCTATTCATATCTTGAAAAGAGGAATGCCAAAAAATAACATTGACAAAACTCCATATGAGTTATGGAAGGGAAGACTAGAAAATGTRAAACATTTTAGAGTATTTGGAAGCAAGTRCCACATAAAAAGAGAAGATGACAGAGTTGGAAAATTTGATTCTCGAGTTTATAAAGGCATAGTGGTTGGATACTAAAGAAAAATTAATACATACAAGTGTTACAGTCTAAGACTCAAAAATATAGTGGAAAGCATAAATGTAAATATTGATGAAGAAGATGTGAAAAAGATCAACGAAGTAAACATAAATAATGAAGAGCATGAAGTAGAAGAAGAGCCCAAATAAGAAGAGCTAAAAGAAGAAGAAGAAGAAAAAACAAGAAGAACAATAGCCAAAAGTAGAATAGGAAGAAAATGACCAACATGACTTTTTGATACCCTCTAGGGCACCTAACCATCGGGTTCAAAAGAATTATCCACTAGAACAAAATATTGGAGATAAAATGAGGGAATAGAAACCAGAAGAAGCAAAATGTTTCGTACACCATAGCAGAGACACCTTGCACTACTATCCAAAATTGAACCCAACAACTTTGAGGAAGCCAATAATGATGAAGATTGGGTCAAGGCCATGGAAGAAGAGATGAATCAAATAGAGAAGAATGAAACATGGGAACTAGTTCCAAGACAGAAGAACACAAATGTGATCAGTACAAAATGTGTGTTCATAAACAAACTAAATGAAGATGGGCAGGTAACCATAAACAAGGAAATATTAGTATGCAAAGGATATGCACAAGTGGAAGGAGTATATTTTGAAGAATTTTTTTCCCCTGTTTCTAGAATGGAAGCAATCAGATTGATATTGGCCTATGGATGTTCCAAGAGAATCAAAGTATATCAGATGGGTGTAAAATCAAAATTTATAAATGGTGAATTAGAAGAAGAAGTCTACATTGAAAAACTAGAAGGATTCCTATTGCCAGAAAGGGAAGATTATGTTTGTATATTGAAGAAAGCTCTGTATGGACTAAAATAATCCCCTAGAGCCTGATATCCAATATTGGACAGGTATTTGCAGGAACAAGGATTTAGAAAGGGTAATGCAGATAATAATATCTATGTAAAGGTTGATAAAAACAACATACTTATCATTGAAGTATACGTGGATGAAATTATATTTGGAAGTGATGATGACAGGATGAGTAAATAGTTTTCCCAAGACATGTAGAATGATTTTGAAATGTCACTACTTCCTTCCTTCGCACAACTATGCTACTTCACTTTCATTAAGAAATCACATCCTTGCTTTGTGATTAAATGAGAGGTTTTTGATGTGTATTTATACCCTTCCAAGTAAATTATTTACTTGATCTTTGAGCCAACCTGTAACTTCTTGTTTACGATAAATATTTATCCTTTACTTGACTTTGGGGCCAACTTGTAACTTCTTTGACCTTAGATCCGAGGATTCTTGACCATACTTCAGGGCTTCATCTTTCAGAGGGAATAACTTCTTAACCATGAGGAACCACACAACATGCCACCTATGATTGGAGACAACATGGAGAAAGCTATCAATTTATGATGGTTCTGAATGCATTCTCAATGTCCTTCATGTTATTTTTTGTTAATTAACTTTTAGCTTCATGAACACACCTTCAGGGCTTCTTAACCATATTTCCAGGGCTTCTTGTAGACTTCTTCAAAGCATCTTCCTGTGGGGGTCATGCTTAAAGCTATGCAAGAATGAGACCACTTTAGAGATTTATTAAAATACATCCATCACTTCTAGAGGCTTCTGGACTTCTTCTTGGGTTGACATCAATGAAAACCAATTTTACAATAAAGATGATAACCCCCAAGGCTAGTCTTGGTATGTAGAAATATAAAATTAGTATAGTATTCCCAATAATCAATGGAGACAAGGACACGTTCCAAGATACCTTCTAATTTGACTATGGAATGATCAACCATTTGAAAAATAGTAGGTGTTTTTCATAACAAGTTATGGAGTTGTAATTTATCCATAACCTCCTTGAATTATGTTAATGGAAACTCCTAAATCAACCAAGGTATGAAAAATGAGATTTTTTCCAATATGAACATCCACAACAAGGCTCCTAGGGTCATAATATTTTGCATTGATAACCTTCCTTAGCATAAGGTCAACTAGTTGTCCCATTACATGAATATTCTTTGGATCTTGTTGTTTCTTCTGACTCGGTTTCTTGAAGCGGAGGTTAGGATTAGAATTAATGTAAATATGAACATATTTGATGGATTGTAATATAGGAAATATGAACATATTTGATGGATTGTAATATAGGAATCCTTACTCATAGGTTCCTTTGTTCTCCTATGATGTTGCAAAGTAGGCTGAATAAGTGGTTTATATTGAATTAGTTACTCTAGAAAAGGTGGGGATTCAATTTGAGGTTCCTTTAGAGGTGGAGTCATCTTGGTTGAGTTTCATGTAGATGAAAATTGTTTCTTCATTTCATTCGTCATTGGTTCAACAACTAGGATGGATTTTGGGTTAGTTAAATTTTTTTTGGACCTAATATAGGTAACCTGACAATCCATAGTAGACAATGAATAGGTTTGGAATTTTACAACTTCTGTATAGTAAACATGTCGAGTTGTATTTTTGTTTAGATTAAGAGTAGGATGAACAAGTATTTGAGGTTGTCTCCTAGGATATTGATTGTTATAGTGATTATACTACGAGGAGGGGGTGGGAGAACTTTTGGTTGTTGTGGTGGCCAATTCATAGATGATCTAAAATATTGTTGTTGATTTGGCCATTGGAAATTATGAAATTGATGAGTTTGTTTTACATAAGGTGGAGGGTAAGGGAAAGGTGCTTGATTTGGAAGAGGTTCTTTCCAATTTGGTTGAGTGGTTGAAAATTGGGGAGGATACTGGTGAGAGGTTGAGAATTGATTATTCCTAGCTGAACTAAAATGTTGAGAATCATAATTCATACCTAGAAATTGAGGTTAGAACTATCCCAACCTTCTTTGGTTGATAAATCATATTTACTCCACATTTTGGTTTCCACCTTGATAAACTACCTTTAGGCCTAGTAGATGAGGGTAGTTGCTGGTATCATGATTATCAACATAGATTTTGTAGTGTGATCATCATTGAATGGACATTCATTCTAAGAATTCTTCTTATTGCACTTTAGAAAAATGTTTTCCAATTCCCTATCCATATCCTTCTTTTTCTTTTCCTACACAGTTTCAAGATGCATTGATGATTAATTTAACTAGTTGATATTCATATCCTCCAACAAATTTCCAATTTAAGCTTTCAAAATCCATATTGTGGATTTTATTGATGATGAAACTTCTGTGTGTAGTCCTTTATTCATCCTTCCTGATGATTTAGAGTAATTCTTGAAGAGGTCCTTAATTTTGTCATAGGAATATTGATAGATGTCTAAGAAGAAATCAAATTCAAGAGTTCCAACAACTCTTCCTATACAACTCTTAAAATCACTTACTTCAATGAAATTGGAATTACTTGATAGTTAGTGGAGTGTCTATATGCAAATTGAAAATTCTCTGCATAATCCTATAGTGACTCGTCAACTCGTTGAGTCATTTGAAATATTTCATCTCTAGTTACATGAGATTTATGGTAATAACAATATTTCCTTATAAATTCTATCTTCATTTGGTCCCACATATGTATGCTTCCTCCTTGTAAATCCATGAACCACTGCAATAATACATATATTTCAATGTAGAATGAAATAGTCATAGATTTTGAACACTGGTCTTGTGTTCACAACTCTAACTAAACACTTCAAATTCAAACGCAAAGGTATTTTGGTCCTTTGTGGGGAGGCTATAAAAATGTGGACTAAAAAAAGGATTAATATTTTTCTTTCATGTTAGCTTCTTCTTCAGGTTCTTGAATGGGAAATTTGTACACCACCTCTAGTTATTCATTGTCACATTCATTTTCCATGGTAATAAAGGAAAAGGACTCGCTATTAGAACTATCTAAATGCTAGATAGAAATATAGGGTTTAGCCTCAAACTTGAATATGGGTTCTTTCTTTATAGACATAGGTACCACAATGTTTATTACTTCATAAATGATTCCTGCAACAATTTGAGTTGTTGTAGTGAGCTCTCTTTTTTAGCTTGTTTCTATTGAGTTTGAAGTTGAAGTTGAAGGAGAAAAATGAAGAAATATCCCAAACTTGTCCCTTATTATCCTCATACATACTTAGTAACAATAGTAAAAAACAACATAAGATGAACATAATTGGTTATTTCCAATACTATAATAGCAACAATGGATTTAGCATATAGAAATAAAGAAAAACTTTGAAAAATTAGCATACCCTCGGAAAAGGCAAAAAACGTAATAGCTTCCAAAAAATCTTGGGATTAATGAACACAAGATAAGATGGAGCATAATTTAACTATTACCCAAGTATCACCGAATTTCAAAATGTAAATATTAACCTTGTACAATTAATTACTGTAAACAAATTATTAATAAAAAAAAAAAGATACAATGGAACACACACACACATTACACAAAGATTTTTACCTTGGAAACCCAAACTGGGAAAACCAACAACTTGTTTAGAGCCACACCTCTAATCTTCTATTCATCATATTCATTGTTTACAATACAATATACATATAGGATCCCATGACATCCAAATCCCTAATCCATTGAACCAAATTAGTCAACAAACCTAATTTGTTAACAAAAATTAGAAGTCCATCAGAAAAAAGCCATGTGTTGAAAAACTGCCAAAACTGGACGCAAAAACCCCCGCCAAAAACAATCCAATTTTTTTTTCTCAAGGGGCTCTTGACCTCGAACCCCTACAACCCTCCCCGACTAGGGGGTTCTAGGAAACCCCCAAGCCCCCTTTTCTCCCAAATCAATGTACAATACATGGGATCAATTTTTCAAAGAATATAACACATACCCATCATTCTCCCACTTGTTGTTTTATTTGCATACAAGGGGTTACAAGATTACATAGTCAACAATCGAGGGAAACAATGTCCATAGATCCTTTACACTAAGATAACTTCTCAGTGCTCACAAATTTTGTTAATGAATCTGCAACATTATCCAAAGTTCCCACCTTCATCAACAACACCTTCTTGTATTCAACCTTGTATCTCACAAAGTGATACTGAACATCAATATGATTTGTATTTGAATGATAAGCCAGGTTCTTCACCATGAAGATTGCACTCTGACTATCACAATCTATCCTTACAACTTTTTTTACTAACCCAATACCTGAACACAACCTTTGTAACCATACTTCTTCATTGCTTGCATGAGTGGATGCCATGTATTCAACTTTTGTAGATGAGAGTGCCACTATATACTATCTCTTGATCATCCAACTGATTGATCCTCTAAATAGGTTAAAAACATACCCACTTGTATATCTTCCATGATCCAAGTCTCTAGCCCAATATTAATCCACAAAACCATGTATTTTTAACACACTATCCAATCGTAGTCTTCCTTGGTATCACAATCCATAATTGGTAGTGCCATGCAAATACATGAAAATCCTCTTTACTATTTTCCAATGCTCCTTTCTTGGTTTTGACATATACCTACTCAAAACTCCCACTGCATGTGTAATGTTTGGTCTAGTATAGAACATTTCATACATCAAACTTCCAAGTGCACTCAAATATGGAACACGAGACATGTCCTCTTCCTCTTCCTCTGTATTGGGACACTGATTTGCAGATAACTTTACACCTACATGAATAAGAACTCTGACTGATTTACATTCCTTCACATTAAACCTATGCAATATTGTCTCGACATATTTTCTCTGATTTAACTAGAATTTCCTGTTTTCCCGATCTTTTTTAATATCCATACCCAAAATGAAATTTGCAGCACCGAAATCCTTCATGTCAAATTTAGAGGATAACTGAGTTTTCACATCCTGGATAATCTCCTTGTTTTTTCCTATCAACAACATATCTTCCACATACAAGACCAAATAAATAATAATATCACCAATTAATTTGAAATACACACAATGATCTTCTTTTCTCCTTGTGAAGCCAAGTCACAACATATAAGTATCAAATTTTTGATACTACATCCTTGATTATTGCTTCAACTCGTACATGGACCTTTTCAACTTGCATACCAACTCCTTCTTTCCCTTCACAACAAAGCCTTCTGGCTGCTTCATGTATATTTTTTCTTCCATATCTCCTTGTAGGAATGTTGTCTTCACATCCATATCTTCTACTATAAAATCAAATGCAACAACAACAAATTAAAGAAATCTAATAGAATTTAACGTGCCAACATGAGAAAAAATGTCACCAAAGTCAATTCCCTCAACCTAGGAATAACCTTTTGCTAGTAACCAAGCTTTGCATTTCTCCACTTTCCCTCATGCATTCAACTTCTTTTTAAACACCCATTTTCTGCTAATGGGATTTCTTCCAGTCGACAACTCTAGTATATACCAAGCCTCATTCTTATCCAAGGTTACCATTTCTTCAACCATGGCATTTTTTTAGAGTTTTCCATCATCTAAATCCACTTCCTCCCTAACAGTTCTAGGATCATCATCAATAATAAACAAATCAAAATTTGAATGGAAATTAGGTGGAGTATACCTTTTTGGTTGTCTTCTTTCCTGAAATGATCTCCTCAATACTGGAGTATGAGGATATTATTCTTCTAATTATTTTTCTTCTATAGAGTCTGATTCATCATCCTTCAACTCAAAATCCATTTTCTCTAGTTCTTCATTCCTTGCTAGGACTTCCTGTTTGAAAACATCTTTGATTTCTACAAATACCACATCTCATCTATACATTTCCTTCTTAGTTTCTGGGTTCCAAAGCTTATAATTTTTCAAACCATATTTATACCCAATAAATATACACTTTTCAACCTTTTTATCTAGCTTACTCATGTTTTTCTTTTGAACGTGAACATATGCCTCACAACCAAATACCCTGAGATGTGTGAGAGAGGGTTTCTTACCAGTTCATACCTCATGTAGAGTCTTGTCATCCAATGCTGATGAGGGTGATTAATTGACTAGGTAACATGCAATACCCACTTTCTATGCCTATAAATCTTGTCTTAACCCAACACCACTGAGAATGCACCTTGATTTTTCCATTAGCGTCTCATTCATCCTTTCTGTAACTCAATTATGATGAGGTGTATATGGAGTAGTATTCTTTCTTGATATACCACACTTCTTACAGAATTCTTAGAATTCATTTCCTTATAACTCTCCACCATTGTCCGTCCTTAGTACCTTAATTATTTCTTTGTTTCATTTTCCACAAGAGTATTAAACTCTTTAAACTTGTCAAAGATTTTAGATTTATTCCTGAGGAAATATATCTAAGTATTCCTTTAGAAGTCATATATAAATGAGACATAGTACACATATTTTCCCAGTGATGGAATTGACACAGGTCCAAACACATCACTGTGCACCAACCGTAAAATTCCCTCTACCCTCATTGCACCAGAGGGGAATCTTACCCGATTCTGCTTCCCATATACACATTTTTCATAGAAATAAAAATCTAGAGAACAATTAGACATACCTTCAACCATACCTTTACCATGTAGTAGTCGAAATCCATTCTATCCAATATGACCTAGTCTTTGATGCCACAACATAACCTTTTCTCCAGAGATTGTAGGAGTTTTTTCTTCTTCAGCTCCAATCTTAGGAAGAATGGAAATATTACACCCATCACTAATAGTGATTACTTGCAAATTATACAACGTTACAATATGAACTCCCTTCAACAACACCATTTCTCCTCGAGCTATCATACATGTTTCATTTTCAAAAATTGTTTTCACCCCTGTATCGTCCAATTCGCTTATCGAAATCAAATTTCTGGCCAATTTTGGGATGTGTAGAACACCAGGGAGTGCTCTAATCCTTCCATCCATGAGATTTAACTTGAATTTTCCTCATCCTATGATTTTTTCTATAGATTCATCACCTAGGAAAACACCACCTCCATCATACCTTTCATACTCACAAAACCACTTCCTAGGAGGAGTTATATGAAAGAACACACATGAGTCAAACAACCATGCCTCATGATCTGCATGTGTTCTTGAAGAAGCCAAGTACACATCCCCTTGTTCTTCCTTGAAGGTTTTTTCTTCTGTAGAAGGAGCATCTTTAGATCCCTTTCCTCTCTCAACACTTTTGGATCTACAATGGTTCTTATAGTTCCCTTGTTTTCCACATCTCCAACATACCTTTACAAAATTTTCAGGAGATTTAAATTCCCTTAGATATATATCTCCCACTTGAGGACATTTGGACCTATATATAAGTTTACGCATTTTCCTTCTATCTTTTCTTTACTTAGAAAACATTTCATTCCATGGAGGGTTCATAACTGTTATGACCCAAGGGGGGCATATATATGGCTAAATGTATATGATATGACCCCAAGGGGGGGAATATATGGGCCTAAATGTAGATGTAATGTTTAAATACATATGTAATAGGGTTGGCCTAGTGATAATGGGGTCTCATGTGCAAGTGTGAATAACTATATATAAGAGATCATGTATTCATTATTGACATGTGAATTGGAAGTATGAAAGGTATTTAGTTATTTGGAGGGGGTTTCCTATAATTTAAGGAGTTATTATGTAAATTATCTATATTGGAGTTCTGATCCATGTTGAAATTCTTTAAATGGTGTGTACTTATCTTATTTTATGATATTTTGAGCATTTGGATCATAACATTTGGTATCAAAGCTCAAGGTCTTGGGGTTTTGTTGTTGCATCTGAGACACCTTGGGATTTTTTCTATAAATTGTTTTCTACAATGTTTTAGAAGGAAACCCTTGTAGTATATTTATCATACAAATYAAGGTACATGGGGTACAAATTTCAGCTCATGAGGCCTTATAATTTTGTAGATATATCCTGTGTAAGGTAGGGTTCTGGAATCATCCTGAATTTAGTCATTGTGGAATTTTCACTATAACATTTTTTATGTGACGTTTCAGACCTTAAAACCTGGAGGATATTCATATAAATTATCAAGTTATTTGTGATAAACATTTAAGCTTCTGGGTCATCCTACTTTTGTAGATACACCCTGTGGAAGATAGGGTATCTGACTAGTCCTATTGACTAGTATCAAACATGTGTTCCGGGTAAAATAGTCATAACTTCTTCCTAGAGTATAGACATTGAGTGAGACTAGTTGCATTGAATAGTGGAGATTCTGTTGTATTTTGGGTATAAGTTTTATAATTTAATATCAATTATTTTGTGTGGGGCAGTCTATACAAGTGAGATCTCCTGGAAATGCCAAAACTAAGAAAGGTGTGGGGAAGTTACCATAACTTCCACTTGGAACATCCAATTTTGGTCAAACCTGTGGAATTGCAGAGAAAATATTTCAGATTAATACATGTCAAAATTTCAGACTGATAAGGGACAAAATTGGAGATATACATCATAATTAAGGTCGGCCAGGAGGACAGACTCCAAATCAAGGTTTCAAAGGTATGTTCACTTAAAACTATCATAACTTTTGATTCGAATGTCTGATTGAGCTGATTCAAAATCTATTGGAAATATAACACATATAAGAGCATATTAGAATAAGGATTACAACTATTTGAGATATTAATCCTTAATATATTGAGGTTTTTATTTGAGGGTTGGGATTAGACCTCAATTAAGAATCAATGAAAATACCTGAATTTACAGGAGATGAAGAAAAAGATGAAATCAATCCTATAGAATGGTTGAGGTTGGTAAAAGAATACAATATGGATCCTTCAAAGGAAAGAAATTATTTTTTTATGAATCTTGGAAGTGGTGGATGAGTGTTGATCAAAATACTAGAAGGAACTACACATGGGAAGAATTTGAAAAAATCTTCTCAGATAAATGGATTAGGGATACAAAAATGGAGGAATTGTATAGAATTCAAGATGGATTAAACGAAGAAAAGGAAGAGATTAAGAATAAGGGAGAGGAGCTATCTAAGATATGACCCCTTAATGAATCACTCATTAAGGAGGTTAAGAAATTAAATCAAGAAAAGAATAGTAAATCAAAGTGGGAAAATGATGAGTCAAGGGAAGATTTGAAAAATAAAGATGAAGAGATATGTAGATTACGAAACCATAATAATAAACTATTGGATGAGGTCAAGAGATTGAAAGAAGAAAAGAAGAATTGTCAAAATCAAGAAGAAATAAGGATACTGGAAGAAGAATCTACCAAAATAATGGAAGATAAAGTTTGCATGAAGGTTGAGGAATCCTTAAATACTGATGAGGGAAAATCAGAAATACAAGCAATAATTGAAGAATCACGTCAAATGTTTTTAGTTAGGATCACATTCCAGCTTCAAAAGGAGAAAGAAGACAAGAATCAAGAAGGTCAATGAAAGATACTTGAAGAAATTGAACTCCATATAGAGGATGTACATGCCAAATATGATGGTATTATCTTGAAGGATAGAGTAATAAAAAACCAAGAAAATATGATTGAGGATTCCATTATCGCTGAAAATAAGATAGATGAAATGCATGTGTAGAGTGAAGGAATACCATCAAATGTGAAACCGTATCAACACCCTCATTACCGAGAAACATTTCAAGGAAGACTAGAAGGAAAATATCAACATTATGAAGGAAGAAGATGGAATACTTGTCAATATTCATGGAACAAGGCATCACCAAAATACTCTTCAATAAGCTATTATCAGAGACCAACAATGAATACAAATTGGAGAAGCTTCAACAAAAATACATGGAATCAAAGGAAAAAAAAATATTCAAAAACTAGACACCAAGTATTAAGACCGAAAATAATTGATTTTGGATGGATAGATCATCAACAATGGAATGAAGAAAGAAGGAACATAAGAAAATCATATTACTTGGTTTCATCACATGTGAAGCCTTTAAATGCAAAGCTTTGAGGACAAATMTTTTTGAAGGAGGGTACTATGTTATGACCCAAGGGGGGCATATATATGGCTAAATGTATATGATATGACCCCAAGGGGGGGAATATATGGGCATAAATGTACATGTAATGTGTAAATACATATGTAATAGGGTCGGCCTAGTGATAAAGGGGTCTCATGTGCAAGTGTGAATAACTATATATAAGAGATCATGTATTCATTATTGACATGTGAATTGGAAGTATGAAATGTATTTGGTTATTTGGATGAGGTTCCCCTATTATTTAAGGAGTTATTGTGTAACTTATCTATATTGGAGTTGTGCTCCACGTTGACATTCTTTACATAGTGTGCACTTCTATTATTTTATGATTATTAGATCATTTAGATCATAACAATAACCCATGTCCATCAAAGTTCTGTGTTACTCAAAATATACTTGTATTCTCTGTCGTATCCATATTTCACTAAGACTTAGCCATTTCTTCAATTCTTCATGGAATGACAAGTTCACGGGTTGGTATCACTATTTTCACTCATGTTCGCTTCTCTCCCGTCACCAAAATTCACTTTATGTTCCGTGACCCTCATAATGTATTATACTTAGAATATTTTCAAGTTCCTTTTCTACCATGGGTGTGTACCATTTCTTTGATTCGTTCACTTGTCGTAATTACAAGTCCGTCCATCCGATCCATGATACATAGACAATACTTAGTCTTTTAAACACTTTTCAACTGTGGAAGCGGAGTTCATCTCACTACCTTGAAAAGTTCTATTTATTTTGTCCATCCATCCACCATCCTACACTTAGTAATATTTCAAATCATTTCATGAAGCCTTTGTTCTTTCATTTATTTATATATATATTTCTTTCCTCCACTCCACTGTGAATCCTATTTCCTTGTCACATTCACCAAGAAAATTTTAATGCATATATTATGTCAAATGAAAGATGGTTAAATACCTAAGCACCATTATTAATGGCATTTTCCTCAAGACTCATATCATAAATTCAAATTAAATTCGCTTAATCATTCTTTTGAAATAAGAGCTCCAATGGTTAATATGAAAAAATAATAATTTTTGTTATTCTAGAAAGACTGTGCCTGATTTTCCAACTCTTAATAATGATGGAGAGAATAAGAGAAAGATTCTATGGGGATACACTGAATACACTTGGGTGAGAGGACCCAAAATACCATTGGTTAAGATCCTACAGATACTATTCTTCATTACCACCTTAAGAAAGGAATATTAATGACGTCTAGATATCAGGGATCACCAAGGCAGGGTGCATTCCACAATTCTTAAATGCCAAAGAACTAGAAATATGGTGCACAGATAATTATGAGAAAGAGCAAAGAATTATTAAATTGAAAGGATAATCCCCAATATCTCTAGTCCCATCAATTTTTAGTAAGATGCTCAGATTATTGGAACCAACAATGACCTTCAAGGTTGACGAAGCCAAGAATTTTGTCAGGGCTAAAAATGGTGGTTGGGACTTATTGTCGCAATGTATCAAAGACCTGGCGAAAATGTCAGACAGTTGGCTTAGGTTGATGGATAGTTGGTATGGATTTTTGGTTGTCATTGATGTCAATCATTGGAGATTTATGTTGTAGATTGATGTCAACCCTTGGAGAAAGTCCGATAGCAAATTCTGGTAACACAATGGTTTGGGTAATGGACACAAGATTGTTTCATGTATAATGGTATGAGTTTTAATATATTTGAATGTAAGAATATTCTATATGTATAGTACATGCCATTCCATTTCCGGTGGTATGTGAAACATCACATAAATCCTCATGGTTAGAGAGTTATGGCCATGAGAAGTTAGAGAACCCAGGTTTGGGTAATGGACCCACATTTGTTTGATGGATAATGGTATGAGTTTTGATATATTTTTAGGCAAGACTATTCTAGATGGATATTAAATGTCATTACATTTACAATGATATGTGGAACGTCACATAAATCCTCACAGTTAGAGAGTTATGGCCATGTGAAGTTGGAGAACCCTCATGAGTCATCTAGAAGCCCCAAAAGGTCAAAGTAGTCAAAGTGGTTTAAGAGATTTTAGAAGGTAAATATTAAAGTGAAGTGATGAGTGTACTATAATTCAAAGTGAATACAAAATAAATTATTTATAAAGTTAATGGAGAAATTAGAATTGGGTTAACCCTAAAATAAGGAAAGTGGGTTAAGATGGTTAAAAGGTAACCCCTTGAGGAAGCTACAGTAAAGTATAAATAAGAGGCAAGACTCTCTCATTTTAATCACACTTGAGCATATTGAATATCTACAGGTGACTGAGGTAACCAAAGGATATATAAGCCTGATTTCAGAGGGAAGGTGAAGTAAAGAAGGATGAAATTCAAGGGAGGATAAATTCTTTTGATGATGCTTTCTAAGGTATGTTATTTACAGGCGATCTCACCATTTTCACAATATTTTTTTTTCTAGATTGATTCAGACCATGAAATTGGGAGGAAATTTAGGAAACATATCCAAGTAGTCGTGTTACAAATTTCATCTTGTGGGTCGTTGTATTTTTGGAGTTACACTCCGTGGAGCATAGGGTTTGTGGCTAGTCCTGAAACTAGTCTAAAACAGGTGTTTCAGGTAAAAACATCATAACTTCTTCATAACAGATCCAAATTTAGTAA
>SNQJ01S0000976.1:410206-423065 GCA_010110895.2 Picea sitchensis
CTTGTGGGTCGTTGTATTTTTGGAGTTACACTCCGTGGAGCATAGGGTTTGTGGCTAGTCCTGAAACTAGTCTAAAACAGGTGTTTCAGGTAAAAACATCATAACTTCTTCATAACAGATCCAAATTTAGTAACACCAAATGTGTTGGTTAGAGTACAGTATTTAGTATTCTGTGTACAATTTTTATATCCATACATCAAATATTCCATGCGGGGCACACTATACACGTTCGGTCTCTAGAATAAGCCAGAATTCAACAAGGTATGCCATTTTTGCTATAACTCCTTTTCTAAGAGGTTCCAAGTAGTGAAACCTGGATGAATTGCATAAAACACACTGAATAACATTTTGTACTATTTTAAGATCTTTATTCATTACAGGTACATAGTTATGATTATTTCAAGTTAGGGTTGTTGACCAATCCAAAACTAGTCATGTGAGACTAAAGTAAAGTTTGATGAAAATGATAGTCTCTTGTTGTTAAAGTTAAGGAAGGTTTGCAAGTATGTGATCATATACACCAGGTCTATTACAAAGTTACAAATCAGATTGGGATGATGAAATTGATGAGGTCCTTTGGTTGAGGTACATGTTGGGTAAATGGTTGAGACAAGTAGTTGATGAGTTGGCACATACACGAGGTGTATAGTTGACGATGTTGGTACATATTGATGAGTCATAGTTGATGAGTAGTTGATACATGATTGGAACATACTTGGTACATGGTTGGAGGCACTTGTTAGTATTATTGTTGGCACATGTTTTATGGATTATGTAGCATACTTGTATTGGTATATTATTAGAAGCACATATTGATCTTGGTGATGATTATGAGTTGTTGTGTTATGCTTGGTTGATGCACATATTTGAGAGTTGTCTTGGTGATTGATCTTGGTGAGTATATATGATTTGGTTGATAATATTGATGAGACAGGTTTTTGTGATAGGTTTTTTGGACAGGTTGTTGTGACATGTTATTTGTACAAGTTTGGTGCATGGTTGATGCACTTGTTCATGGTACAGGTTGAGGTACATGTTGGTGCATGGTTGATGCACTTTTTTATGGTACAATTTGTTGCATGGTTGATGCACTTGTTTATGGTACAAGTTGATTACAAGTTGAGGTATAGGTTGATGCATGGTTCATGTTATTGGTACATGTTGTTTGGGTCAGGTTGATTGGTACATGTTTACAATAGTATATCTCACAATGATAGTGTGACAGTGGTTCCATCATTCTACTTATACGTCAGGGCGGTTGGACGGGGCAAGGACATGTGGTTGTAGCCAAAGAACATAGAGGGTTGTGGCCTCCTTCTGGTTTTATCTAGAGAATTGGGGAGTTGGAGCTTCCCTCAGGTTGTAGTCAAAGAATTGGGGAGTTGGAGCTTCCCTCAGGTTGTAGTCAAAGAATTGGGGAGTTGGAGCTTCCCTCAGGTTGTATCCCGAGAAACTAGGGGGTTGGAGCCTCCTTCCAGTTGCAGCTGGAAAACAAAGGAAGTTGGTTCTTCCAATGAATTTAATTCTTCAATACATATAAGAAAAATCATTCTGTGGTTTTCTCCTGCTTTGGGTTTCCACGTAAAACACTGGTGTACTATGTATGTGTGTGATTTCTCATTTGTTCATTGTTTATTTACTATGAAATTATTGGATGATAATGCTAAATTGATATAACACTTGAATTTTATGGTGAAAAAGGATTAAATTGCTCTATTACCGACTCACCCCACTCTCAGTAATCCAACAATTGGTTTCAGAGCGGGTTCCTTCAGGAAACATTTTAACCACTGGAAGGAGATCATGGATTATTCTGAGAATGGAGTACCAATTTTTAATGGTCAGAATGGTTTAAAGTATGAGATGTAGAGCATAAGGACGAAAGTATTTTTATAGGCACATGGACATTATATTTGACTATCAGTTGTTACAATATATGATAGTTCAAAAAGGGCAAAGACTGCAACCAAGAAGGAATTGAAGACGAATAACAAAATATCCTAATCTGATAAGAGAAAAGGTTGGTAAATGTTCATCAACCAAAGAAATTTGGGATAAGTTACATCATGTATATTCTTCACCCATCATAGAATTAGAAAATGCCAAAGAATATGCAGGTACAGAACAAGAAGAAATATGCTCATCGTGTTAGATAGATTTAGAAGAGGAAGAGTATGAAGAAACATACTTTGATTACAAAGAACAATTGATCAATGCAATTGAATATCTAAAGAAAGAAAGAGAATAAAACAAGTCATCCAAGAAGGAATTTACGAAGCAAAAGGAAAGTGTTCAAGGTTATGAAAAAGCTCAGCATGTCATCAACAATTTTAGAACTCAGCTAGAAGAGGCCAGAAGAATTGAAGAAACTCTAGAATATCAAAAGCAATTTTTAGAAGCCAACATAGCAACACAAAAGGAAGAAGCAGAAAAGAGAGAAAAGATACCGACGAATCATCTCAAGGAAAGAACCGATGACTTAAACCAACTTGAGAAAGAGTTTGGTCAAGAAGAGAGAAGACTTGAAGAAGAAATAATTACATTGAAAATCCAACTTGAAGAAGCAAAGAGAACATAAGAGGTCATGAAGTCTCAGATAATGAAGAAAGAAGTAGAGGTTGAGAAGCTTGAAGAAGAAGTTGTCACACTAAGAGTCAAAGTCGTCAAGCTCAACAAGAATGTTGAAGAGACATAAACGTTTACATCAGCAACAGATAATGAAGAGAAGCACTCTAGGTTGCTAGAAAAGAATAATGAAGAAAATAGAAAGAGTTATGCAAAAGTACTCAAAGGAAGGAATCATGGTCAACTAGAATCTAAGAAAACTATTGAAGATACATCTTCAAGAAGACCATCTGTGTTCAAGACACAAAGAAGATTCAGTAATGATCATGATCAATCAAGGAAAAAATTCAAAAGGACTACACCACAAAGAAGATCATTCACTCCCAGGTATGAAAATTTCTTTTATGGTCAATGTTTTTATTGAACTAATTTTGGACATAAGGTTGTAGATTGCAGGGATTATAAAAGAAATGTTCAAGCAAGAAATGCCTATGTGGCCCCATGTAACATTGAATGTTACAAATTTCATAACTATGGAAACATAGCTCATGATTGTAGAAGCATGAACGATACATCCATGAAAGAGAACACTGATATCATATATAAGAAAGTATGGATAATAAAACATGAAGAATAGGTGAACAAACACCAAGTCCTAGAGATCGCAAGATTGGCAATAAAACGAGATGAAGAAAAATCTACAGAGAAAAAGAAAGATGTTAGATACATAAAGGTTTGGAAAATAAATGAAAGAAAAGAAGGACAGGTAAATAAGGAACAAGTTCAAGAGATTGTACTTTCAGGCATTGTAGTGAAAGATGAATCCACAGACAAAAAGAAAGAATTCAGAGCTCAGAGAGATAATGAATCTACCAATGAAGATGATGATGAATACACATCAGAGCATGAATTTTTCTGAGCCATCGGACTTAGAGACTCCCAGGTAATATGAATATTATATAAGGGGAGTCTATGCGATAGTTGTGATAGAACAAAGAACCATCCTTTGAGCAGATTGCAGAGTTTGAGAAGACAAATTCAAAGAAATCAGTTAGCAGAAGTACAATATGATAGATTAATTAGGTGTATTAGTACTTCATGATAGTACAACGACATATGATTCAAAATTATGGACAATTGTGTAGCAGAGTCTTGTAAAGTATGGAAAGAGATGGATTCCTCAGATTGCTTAGTAGGTTTGGAAATATATATGACAGTAGATGAGAGCATTGATTCCAAATTGACATATATTTCTTGGACACATACAATTCATACAATAGTTCACATTCAAAACAGAATAATGCTCAGAAAAAACAATGACAAAACTCCCTACAAGCTATGGAAATGAAGTGCAGACAACAACCTCTACATCAAGGTAACTCAAGGTAGTATTTTATTAATTGAATTTTTTGTTGATGATATTTTTTTTGGAAGTACTGATGACAAGTTAAGCAATAAATTTACAAAGGATATGCATAATGAATTTGAAATATCATTACTCGGAGAACTGTCCTTCTTTCTAGGTATTTAGATATGTCAAAACAACCGAGGAATTTTTACTTCTCAAACTAAGTATATCAGAGAAATGCTAAAGAGGTTCGAAATGGAGGATTTCAAACTAGTTACCACTCCTATGCAAACCACTTTCAAGTTGAACAAAGATGATGATTCAAAGTCTACAGACCATAGGGAATACATGTCAATGATTGGTAGCTTACTATATGTGACAATATCCAGACCAGATGTAATGTAGGAAGTTGGACAGGTGGCACAATTTCAAGCAACACCAAAGGAATCACATGTATTAGAAGTGAAGAGGATTTTCAAATATCTCAAAGGAACATAAGATTTTGGATTGTGGTATCCAAAAGGAAAGGATCTATCACTTATTGCCTACACAGATGCAGATTGGGCAGGTTACATTGATGACCAACGAAGCACTAGTGGAACAACGTTCTAATTGGGTGAGTGTTTAGTATCATGGCTAAGAAAGAAACAATCATCAATGTGCTTATCTACAAAAGAAGTAGAATATATTGCAACAACAACATGTTGTACACAGGTTCTATGGATGAAGCAAAATCTGATATACAGGTTGAGTATGATGAGCCCATTCCAATTTATTGTGATAATACAAGCGCCATCAGTATCTCAAAGAACCCAGTGATGCACTCCAAGATGAAGCACATTCCAATCAAGTATCACTTTCTATCAGAACAAGTTGTAGAGAATAACATCAGAGTTGAGTATGTGGGCACAAAAGAACAAGAGACATATTTACAAAATTGATTCCATGGGAAGGCTTAGAGTATCTTCACTAGAGACTCAGAGTAATTTCTACTCCAAAATGAATGTTTTTGAATGCTTATCTTATATGTCTGAGATTTACACGAGGAAGCACCATAGGGAGGATAGTTCATGTTGGGAGATTAGTTTCAGGAATCAAATATGGAATCAAATCCTTTTTGCATTCTTGGAAATCCCAACACAAAATCCATGCTTATTTCATCCCAAGGCCTCTGTGGTATTGGAAATGGTCGATACAATCCAGTGTTCTGTCTTTTTCCTTTTGTATGTTGGAAAATGCTACATCTATTCACAAAAAATATCATTTCTGTTCTCATACCTGGCCAATAGTATGAACTACTCATCTGTGCAAATGTTTTATCATGGCTGAAATGTCCAACCAATCCTCCACTATTATTTTCCTTTAAAAGGTTATCCCTCATTGAGAATTTTGGTATGCACAACTGATTTCCTTTGAAAAACAATCCCTCTTGAATCATATACTCTGTCCACTGGTTTCTGTCTCTTAGCACAGTATTTTCACATGCTTCATATGCTTCCTTGAAATCTGTATCATCACAATACATGTCCTTAATGTGTTCAAACCCCAAGGTCTTCACCTGAAATTACTACAGAATCAAACATCTCCTGCTTAATGCATCAACAACTTTGTTAGAATTCCCAACAATATGTTTTATGACAAAAGTAAAATTCTGCATAAACTCACCCCACTTTGCATGCCTCTGATTCAATTTTTCCTACCTGGTTATGAATTGTAAAGCCTGGTTATCGCTATACAAGAAAAATTCCTATGGGAAAAGGTAATGTCTCCACTTCTTCAAGGCTTGAATTATGGCATAAAAATCCTTATCATACGTGGAGTATTTTCTCTTGGTGTCATTCAACTTCTCACTGAAATAAGCAACAGGTCTATTATCCTGGCTCAAAAATGCTCCAATTGCAACTCCACTTGCATCACATATCACCTGAAATGTCCTTTCAAAATTCGGCAAGACCAAAATTGGTCATTCTGTTATTTTATCCTTCAGTATATTGAAGCTCTTCTCAGCCTCCTCTGTCCATTTAAAAGACTTGTGCTTCTTCTTCACGGTATCCATCATTGGCGCAAAAATTCCACTAAAGTCTCTGATGAACTTCCTATAGAAGATTGCTAATCATGGAAACTCCTTACCTAAAACATGCTCCTCGGTGACGACCATTCTTTGATTTCTTTAACCTTCTCTGGATCTATCTTCAGTTCATTTGAAGAGATCAAAAAACCTAAGTAAATGAGTTCTATCTTCACAAAAGAGGAATTCTTCAGGTTTATCAACAAATTCTCCTACTGTAGTCTCCTCATCACTGGTGTCAGGTGCCTCAAATGATCCTCTTTAGTCCTACTAAAGATCAGTATATCATCCAGATATACAACTACAAACTTGCCAATGAAATCTTTCAGTATTTCATTCATCAGCCTCATAAAAGTACTCGGGGCATTTGTTAAGCCAAATGGCATAAGAAGCCACTCATAGAAACCTTCATTTGTCTTGAAGGTTGTCTTCCACTCATCATCTTCTCTCATTCTAATATGGTGATATCCACTTTTCAAATCTATTTTAGAAAAGAAATTTTCTCCACTTAAACAGTCCATTAAATCATCCATTCCTGGTAAAGGAAATCTATACCTGATGGTGATCTTGTTAATGGATCTTGAGTCTGTACACATTCTTCATCCTCCATCCTTCTTTGGACTCAACACAATTGGTGCTACGCATGGAATCAATCTCTATCTGAGCAAACCCTTGTTTAACAGTTCCCATACTTGGTTCTTCACTTCCTCATTCTCTCGAGGTGTCAATATGTATGATTCTTTGTTCGGTAGAATTGCTCTTGGTATCAAGTAAATATGGTGGATGATACTTTTGATGAGTGGAAATGAGTTAGGCAGCTCATCCACCACTATGTCAACAAAATTATCCAACAATTTCTAAACTTCTTCAGGAAAATCATCCATCGATGTACTTATAAGGATAACTCTAGGTTTCCTCACCACAATGAACTGCATCTCCTGTTCTTTCTCAACCTCTTTCAGGAATTCCTTCCCTCTCATGAGAAGTATGCTTGTTCTGGCTTCCTCTTTCACTTTCTTCTCCTCTATTGGAAACAACATGTGTGTCCTACCATTCTTCTCCAAGGTGTATGTATTCTTCCTCCCATCATGAATGACATTCCTGTCAAAATGCCATGGTATTCCCAACAAAATATGGCATACATCCATGGGAATTACATCACATAGAATTTCATCTCTATATCCTCCTATCTTAAATTCAACCAAGAATTGTTTAGTAACCATTACCTGGTTTCCTTTTTGCAACCATGGGACTTTGTATGGCTTCAGATGTGCAGTGGTATCCAACTCCAATTTCTCCACCATCTCTGTGGATACTAAGTTATCAGTGCTCCCACTGTCGATTATCACTTTTCATACTCTGTCTTTAGTCTTGCAAGCTATCCTGAAGAGACTATTCCTCTGCACTGGATATTCAACTTCTGACTCTAGTTTTAAGATAACCTTCCTCAACATCAGGGATCTTCCATCCTCTGCTCCTTCTGCTTCAACATTCCCTCTCTGTTCTTTTGAAATGTGAGCTTCACCTCCTCCTTATTTATTTTTCTCAGCACATTCCCAAGACATGTGCCCTGTCTTTCCATAGGCATAGCATCTTACTTCTCCTCCTCCTCTTCTTCCTCTTCTTATAGAATAAATTCTTCCACCACCCTGGCTTCCTCGAGAACTTCCTCCTCTTTCCGCGTGACTATGTGGTTTCTCCATCTCATCATTGGACTTATGTGCCTTGTCATGGGTAACTCCCTTGCTTTTGTTTGGGGCTGGGATTTTTCCTCTTCCTCGCTGGCTTTGTTTTTTGGCCAACTTCTCCTCTGCCTTCAGTGTGAACTGATAAGAATCCTCCACTGTCTTTACCAACATCATGCTAAGACCATCCTGGATTTCATATCTCAGGCCATTTATATATCTAGCAACTTTTTCTTCATCTCTCTCCCTTTGTCAAGTTCTGATGTTTAGCCTATAGAACTCCTCTGTGTACTCCTTAACTGTCATCCCCTTCTATCTCATGTTTTGCATCTTCTTGAATAGATTAATCTGATAATCCTTGGGCATGAACTTAGCCTTCAGCTTGGATACCATTCTGTCCCAATTATTTATCTTCTGCTTTCCTTTGATTCTCCTTTCAGCCTACAGTTCAACACACCACAGTGCTGCATGTCCTTTTAGCCCGGTGACAACCTGTTTCACCTTTCTTTCTTCATCAACATTTTCATAGTCAAAATGTTTGTCCATGGATCTTATCCAATCCAACAACTCTTTAGCATCTAAATTGCCTTCTTACATTGAGACCTCTATCTTAGCTTTGCCTCCCAATCTAGCAACTTCTCTCAGCATGCATTCTTCAATGACATCCTCTCTTATAGCTTCTTCGGCTTCTACTTCTTCTCTCTCTACATCACTGATGTCTCCAACATCAGGTGCTCGTCTTTGTGCTGCCTCCATCACCTCTAATCTTGCACAAATTTCTCGCATATCCCTTTCTAAAACTCGATTGGATAAAAGTGGTTCCACTCATATCCTTGGTGGCATTGTGTCAACTTTCTATCACACACAGAGTACAACTTCAAGTTGTTCTGTCCCCTCTCCTTTGCCTACTGTCTGCAAGAAAAACTTCATCTTTGATACCACTTGATGTAGACCCCCCTTCTCTCTGAAGGGTTGCGCGACCTCCTGGTCTAGGATCGATAAAGAAATTGAGTTTGATTGAGTCTCTGGGTCTCTTCTAGACCCCAAACCCACTTACACAAGTCCTTTCTCCAAAGACGCAGGTCGTACGAGACCCGCAAGTTCTCTCCAGAGTGTTGTTCAACTTCTACGCCAATCGGGTGCTATCTCTTATTTGGCTACGCCCCTTCCTTGTTGCTACCATGGCTATGACCACTCGCATAAATCAAAAGGCGTTTCATGATTTATTGTATCGGGTCTTCATATGTGAGTCACCCTGAGTCTCCCGACCTCCGAAATCTCGACAGGATCCTAGCCCGTCCTAGCCCCTCTATTCTCCTTCACCAATGTGACCCTTCGCTACGATCATGGGCCAATATTCTGAGCGCATCATGATTTCATGTATAGGGAACTCCCGATGTGATTCACCTCTGTTCTCCCGAGGTCTGAACTCCCAATGCTTTAGATTTGATAGCCCAGATCCTCCCTTGATCCGACGACCCAGATCAAATTGCGCTCACTCCTGACTCCTAAAATGTCGATATTTCGGAGAGCCAAATCAATGGATCGTGCTCCTCTGTATCTGATGGCCACTATCAAATCATGAACTCGGATTTCACGAGTTCCCATAACTCTTACTTCCAATTTCTTGAGTTGCGAACTCCCGACAAAACTAGATCTACGGTTCAACTCCCTCCTCTGATCAACGATTGTTATCAAATCATGATTTCATGATTCATGAGTTCTTATAAATTTGCCTTTGACTTATCTGAGTCACAAGTCAACAAAACATTTATTTCTCACCACGTGCCCCCCTTGATGGATGGTTCTGATGATTTTGGAATTTCGTAACCCCGCTCCTCCTGTGTACTTTCAAAGCTTATCATTAGTGAACTTTACCTTGATAGGGCGGCTATGATTCTTTTGTGCTTAGACCAAACAGTCGATATCTTTCCCCCTCTGCACTTTCTCCTCATTTTTTGGATGTTGATCGGACGGTCCAGATCTTTCCCTCTGAGATTACGCTTTCTTCAGACTTAGAAGATTTTTCAAAAGATTCAAAGGCTTCAACCTTTACCCTTCCTGCGAGTCTGTTTCTTGGATCTCATCCACAATTATGAAAAGCATTATCCCTTCTGATCTTGGTCTCGCGAAGAATTCGAATTCCCGCGCACTCCTTGCGTTTCATGGATTTGGATAACTCAGATCCGAAGGATTCCTCGAAGAGAAATTCCTCTCGCCCTCTTGGCGTTCTCCTTTTCTAGTTCTTCAACTTCTTGGAAAGGCTCTTCGACACTTAGTCGAATATCGGATCTGTGCACTCCTTGCACCAGATCTTTACGGAAGGTTCAAATTCTTGCAGATGACTATGCATGCCTTGCACAAACCTCTTTGTACTCCTTGCAAAAAGAAGGCTTCGTGCTATCACTTTTGAGCTTCAGAACCGAAATAGATTCCGCCAATGCATTCCTTGCATTCTGTGTGCACATCTTGCACCACTCAATAGAAGAGAAACAATTGAAACTTATCCTAACATTCACAGTACCATATACTCATAACTAAATTCATTCATTCATTCATGAAAGTATAATAACAGAGAATTGAAAAACAATTTCCACACCATGCATTGGGTCAATTTTACTCTGTTATATTCATAAGTGAAAAATGGTTACAACTAAAGTCAAAACAAAAACTGAAAACTCAAAAATATCCTACTAACTTGTAGCTCCTCATTTGGGTGTACATAACCTCTATTTATCTTAGAGGGTTCTTAGGATTCCCCCTTGATTACTTGTCTACATCAAAACCTATCCTATCGGGTATCCTAGTGCAGTCACAGTCCAGAGTAGGAGTGAAAACTCCCACTTCGCTCGTGATCATTTAGGTATGCCTCAAAAGATATTTTCGGTGCTAAGTTAAGGCGGGCTTCAAAATATCTACCCAAACTGCTAGTGTTGATATTCCGTACAGATTCCTAGACATTGATAGGTCCTGCTCCGCGTGCTTGGAAATGATGCTCCTGCATCAATGTGGGCACAAAATAACAAGTGGAAGACATATTTACAAAACCGCTTCCACGGGAAGGCTTTGAGTATCTTCACCAGAGACTGGGAGTAATTTCTACTCCAAAATTAATGTTTTTGAATGCTTATCTTATATGTCTTAGATTTACATGAGGAAGCACCATAGAGAGGATAGTTCAGGTTGGGAGATCAGTTTTAGGAAGAGTTCAGTCAGGGGTAGTATCCCCAAGGACAGTTCAGTCAGGGGGAGTAGCCTCGGATGGAAAGATACCTTTTCCAATGATGAAAAAGGAGGAGACATTTATCAGAGAGAGCATAAAGGCATGTTTCCAAGGGGAGTGATTGTCACAAGGGAAGAATGAGTGATATGACTTCAGAGTGATACCCTTTGTCAAAGGGGGAGACATTATTCATATGAAGGGAGAGAGAGTAATCGAAGGCTTATACACACAAAGAAAAATCAATGCCATGTAGACAGAGGGAGCAACCCCAAGGATAGTTCAGTCAGGGGGAGCAACCACAAAGGGAGATACCATTTTACATTGATGTCAAAGGGGGAGAGATAGATTCATTGATGAGGAGTATAAGCATGAATGTTATCATGACTAAGTGTTTCCATCAATGTTGGTGTTGCCATCAATGCCAAAGGGGGAGATTGTCAGAAAATTTGCTTAGGTTGATGGACAGGTTGTATGTATTGTTGGTTGTCATTGATGTAAACCATTGGCTATTGATATTGTAGATTGATGTTAACCCTCGGAGAAAGTCCGGTAGCGAATTCTGGTAGCACAAAGGTTTGGGTAATGGACCCAATATTGTTTCATGTATAATGGTATGAGTTTTAATATATTTGAAGGTAAGACTATTCTAGATGGATAGTACATGTCATTCCATTTCCGGTGGTATATGAAACATCACATAACTCCTCACGGTTAGAGATTTATGACCATGAGAAGTTGGAGAACCAAGGTTTGGGTAATGGACCCAAGTTGTTTTTATGGATAATGGTATAAGTTTTGACATATTTGCAGGAAATACTATTCCAGATGTATAGTACATGTCATGCCATTTCCAATGGTATTTGGAACATCACATACCTCCTCACGTTTAGAGAGTTATGGTCATGTGAAGTTGGAGAACCCTCATGAGTCATCTAGAAGCCCCAAAAGGTCAAAGTAGTCAAAGTGGTTTAAGATATTTTAGAAGGTAAATATTAAAGTGAGGTGATGATTGTACTATAATTCAAAGTGAATACAAAGTAAATTATTTAAATAATAAAGTTAATGGAGAAATTAGAAGTGGGTTAACCCTAAAATAAAGAAAGTGGGTTAAGATGGTTAAAAGGTAATCCCTTGAGGAAGCTACATGAAAGTCTAAATAAGAGGCAAGACTCTCTCATTTTAAGCACACTTGAGAATATTGAATATGTACAGGTGACAGAGGTAACCAAATGATATCTAAGCTGAATTTCAGAGGGAAGGTGAAGTAAAGAAGGCCGAAATTCAAGGGAGGATAAATTCTTTTGATGATGCTTTCTAAGGTATGTTATTTATAGGTCATCTCACCATTTTCGCAATAACTTTTTTCTATAATGACTCAGACCATCAAATTGGGAGGCCATTTAGTAAACATATCTAAGTAGTCGTGTTACAAATTTCATCTTGTGGGTCGTTGTATTTTTAGAGTTACATTCCGTGGAACATAGGGTTTGTGGCTAGTCCTGAAACTAGTCTAAAACAAGTGTTTCATGTAAAAACGTCATAACTTCTTCATAACAGATCCAAATTCAGTAAGACAAAATGTGTTGGTTAGAGTACATTCTGTAGTATTCTGTGTACAATTTTTAGATCCATAAAACAAATATTCCATTTGGGCACGCTATACAAGTTCGCTCTCTAGAATAAGCTAGAATTCAACAAGGTATGCCATTTTTGATATAAATCCTTTTCTGAGAGGTTCCAAGTAGTGACACCTAGAGGAATTGAATAAAACACACTGAAGAACATTGTGTACTATTTTCAGTTCTTTATTCATTATAGGTGTTATCACTCCAAGAAACCCTTTGTGGTTGCAGACCAAAGGTGCTTGGTAACTTAAGAAATGAATGTTTTTGTATTTTGTAAAGGTGGATCAATGGGATAACTCAATTCAAATTATGGCATTCAGACATCAAAATGATAAACAAATAGAC
>SNQJ01S0000976.1:429775-454631 GCA_010110895.2 Picea sitchensis
AAGGAGTCTACAACCCCCTAATTCTCAAGATCCAACCTTGAGGAATATCCAACTCCTTGATTCTCCGACACCGATTGGAAGGAGGCTACAACCCCCTTTTCTTGCCCCATCCCGTTGCCCTGAAATATAATTCTATTCCTACTGTCACTGCCACAATCAATTCCATTGTCACTGCCATTATCTCTGCCATTATCACTACCACTTTCACTGCCACTATCACATAAACCTACAACCTGTCAACCTGTCACTGTATCCAACCTATCACTGTCAACCTTTCCAACCTGTCACTGTCACCGATACTCAACTAGATCCTATCACATGGATCATATACCAAGGACACCTCTCAACTAGATGTCCAACATCACCAACACATTCCTTTAACAAGCATGTCCCAATATCACCAACATACCATCAAAATATATGTGTTTCAACCATGTACCAAAGAATGTACCAAACCATCAACCTATACCATACCAAGCATCAACTTTGTACCATAACCTGTGCCAAACCAGGCATCAAACATGCACCATAACCTGTACCATATGCCTCAACCATCAACCATGTACATCAACACCATGCCAAGTACCAATATTGTACCATACCATGTATCAAACATGTACATCAACACCTATACCATACCATGTACCAACAATGTATCTCAACCATATACCATATCACACAATCATTCCATACACCATGTACCATAGGATATATCAAGTAAGTACCATCAATGGTGTACCTAAAAAAATTACCAAACAACCAAGATTATATACCAAGTATATGCCTCAACCATGCACCTAATATGTGCCTCAAGCATGTGCCAATGCCTCAATAATATAGCAAAGAATTTCCTCAAGAATACCCCATAACATCATCAACTTGTAACCCTCAAAACATGCATATAAACATACTTGTAACTTTATAATAGACATGGCATATGTGATCACAGACCTTTAGACCTTCCTCAACTTCAACAACAAGAGAATAACTTCTTAATCAAACTTTACCTTAGTTTCACAGGACTAGTTTATGTATTAGTCACAAACCCTAACTTTCAACAAGAATAACTACGTAACTATAATAAAAAAAGGTATGAATCTTGTAAAAAATATTATTCAATATCTTCTATGCAATTCCTCCAAGTTTCACTGCTTGGAGCATCCCATAAAAGGAGTTATAGCAAAAATGGCATACCTTGCTGACTTCTGTCTTATTCTAGAGAGCGAAATTGTAGAGTATGCCACACACAAAATATTTGATATCTAGATCTTAAAATAATAAAAAAAATACTAAGACTTTTAATATATCCAATTTATTTTGTCTCACTAAATTTGGATTCTCTATGAATATGTTATGATTATTTTACTTGGAACGCCTGTTTGAGACTAGTTTTCAGACTAGCCAAAAACCCTATTTTCCACATAGTGTATCTTAGAATATACTATGACCCAAAAGATCAAATTTCTACCACATGTACCTTGACATGTCATCTCAATATCCTCAATTTTTCTCTATCTGAATCATTCTATAAATAAATTTATAGCGAAAATAGTAAGATGACCTGTAAATAACATACCTTAAAACACATCCTCACAAGACTTCATCCTCCCTTGGAATTTTTCCCTTCTTCACTTTATTTTCTCTCTAAAATCACCTCATATCTCCTTGGTTACCTCAAATAACAATCACTTTCTCACTCAGACAGATATTTAATAAACTTGTGTGTACAAATGAGAGGCTCTTGAAGTGTATTTATACTTTTCTAATTGAATTATTTACTTAACTTTAGGGCCAACTTGTAACTTCTTGTTTACAACTGTTTTACCCTTTTTCCTCATTTTGGGGTCAACTAATAACTTCTTGTTGCAACCATTTATAGGATTCTTAAACACACTTTGGGGCTTCTTAACCATACTTTGGGGCTTTCAAATTAATGACCTCATAACTACTCAACCATGAGGAACCACGTGGCGTACCACCTATCACCAAAAATGACATGACTGTAGAGATAGGCCACCTCAAGTTTAGGAATGGTTTTTTTTTTATTAATTAGGGGTGTTGGTATGCTAATGAATAGTTTTTTCAATATTAGAAACCTGGTTGGACTGGCCAAACAATATGACTGCAGATTCCCCTTAGCTAATGGTATGCATTTTGATGAACATGTAAGGATATGGAAATATAAACAAAGGAAAAAAAAGCAACACAATGAGTTACCTGTTGTGTGATATTTTAGACTCAAAATAATATTTCATGACCTAAACAAATATCCAAATACAAATAACCCAACAGGTTGCAAAATAAGTTATCCTTTTACTAAATCAATATCTGATTAACAGGTTGCATAACAACAAAAATATTAATTAAAAAGTAGCTGAAAGGAAGAAGGAAATGCACATTGCACACATTCCAAATTTGCATCCAAGATAAGATTAAAAACACATAAAGACTTGAGAAAGAAAACACAAACTGTCATCGAGATATATATTCACCACATAGAGAGCTTTACAATCATAAGTTTAAGGTCCAACCAATTCTAATGCTTGAATCTTTCACTAAAAACTGAACCCATCTTCATTACAAAATTTGTTTATTTATCCTTGTTTTAGAGGGTTTCGACCATCTTGAAACAAAATTTCAACTCTGCATAACAAATAGACTTTTTGAATGATTTGAATTACACTCTTTCATTACAACTTGAGAACAACTCTTTGACTTGATTGTATTTAACTAGGAATATTAGTCATGACTTACTTTAAACTTAACCCTAACAAAAATGTGGTTCATATCAAATGAAAATGACCACTTATTATACGTGGCGGTAATGTCTTAAACTTAAAAAAACTAGACTTCTAAAAGTGAAAACTATAACTATTGTCTATACTAGAGTAAAAAAAATCTTTAAAAAAAACTTTGATAGTTTTAACTGGAAAGAAATTTACATGAATACCTGTTGGCAGCAGAACGAAGTGGGGAAAAAAAGATGCACAAATAAGAATGACAGCTGGAATAGAAATCATGGGAAAGAAGGTGTGCAGGAGGAAAGAGACAACTGGCAAGAAGCACAACACACGTGCATGCAAGAAGGAGGCGACAACTGGAAGGAAGAAAACACACACATGTAGAGAAGGAAGACCTAACGACAATCGCTGTTAGGGTTTTTGTAGGATTTTTGTAATATTTTTGTGTAAATGGCTGAAGAGCCCGATAGATATAAATATAGATACGCATATAGCATAAAAAAGGTTCGCTGGAGTTCGAAAGAAGTTCGGTTCACTACCTTTGTAGAGTCCGATTATGTTTATGTAAGAGTTTAGTTTTGATGAGAGAACTATTCTTGTAAGCAATTGAGATAAGAAGAAGAGAAGAGGTGGATTCTGAGGATTAGATCATAGGCTGTGGAGTCTGGTGTGATCTAGTGTTCCTACAGAGATCCTACCCATTTGAGAAGAATTGTAAGCATGAGGCGCAAGGATTGCAGAACTACCATAATAAGAGATCTAAGAGCCGAATATTTGTGGACGTAGCTCAGGAGGGGGTGAACTACGGTAATACCTGTGTAATGTGATGAATGCATGCATACCTTTGACATACCTTTATTAATTATATGTTGTGTGAAATGAATGAATGAATGAGTTATTATATTGCTGAGTAATTGTTGTTGAATTATCAAGAATAGAGGCCACAAAGTTAAAGTAGTAAACAAAATAACAGTAGGCTGTAATATAAATCACAATTAATGGCTCATAATGCAAATCCTCTATCTCATACTCAATCCTAGGCTGTAAACACCTGAGTATTACAACCACCCATTTAAAGCTATCTCGGGTGAGGTTGCACAGTGCATTCTGTGTGCTGCATTGCCTTCTAGTTTACCAGAAGGGCCAATATTTTTAGGCTTTGTTGGTACCCTTATAGATATGAACCCTAGGTATACGATGTAGGTAGTAGAGAGAAGCCGCTCAACTAAGAAACCAACAAATGGTTCTGTTGTCGTTGTAAGAGGAACAAGAGAGGACTGAGTAGATGAGATAGAATGCATGAGAACAGAATGAGTGAAACCAGAAGACCGCTAAGCCACTAGAAGGGAATGTTGAGACCGTGGAACCCCACAAAAGAAGAAATCGAAGGTTGGTTGAGAACTAAAGAACTAGAGTTTTCCCAGAAGGATAATAGAAACCCTAGCCTCACACATCACAAATATCTGGATAAATAYGTGTTTACTGATTTACACAAACTCTTTTTCTATRATTTTCCCCACCTACTGCAGGAGTGGATACTGAGGTTGAAATATAACCATGCGACGAACCGGATCCGACAGCTAGATTGGACCCCAGTACAGATTGAGCAGTTACAACTGGTGAACAACAAATTCTCTCGCGCAGTTGACTTCTSGCTTGATAGTATTGTGACAGRCTTCATCATGGAGTTTGTAGTTGACACAACGAAGTCATACAGCGCGACAAAGTAGGAATTTATACGTGAACCCCGTAGAAGGTACATTCAATCACTGTATACTTCTATTAAAATACTGCTATATAAYAAAGGTGTAATGAAAATGGAAGCATACATCTAGACTTCCCTGCATGCATGGGGGAAGGGGGGAAGCATTGACATAGGAAGGATAAATGGACGAAGGTGAGGCTAAAGGAAAGAAGGAGGAGGAATTATTGGACCCGATATTGATGGATGACGACCAACTTAAGTGGATCTTCACATCACTAGGAATGACGCGTAGCGGAGTACCCTACCAATATAAGGTGAATAAAAAGAAAATAATATTATCCGTGAGGGAGGGCTTGGAAAGAAATGAAGAAGAGGTAGAGGATCTCTGGGCTGTGGAGAAGATTGAGGAAATCCTACGCACAACCTATGAGAGGAAAACAAGAGGCCCAAGAAAAGGAGGATAAGATAGCCATCCTTTCCATATAAATGTCAGAGTGGAACCCATAAACCCATGTGTGACCAATACACCAAAGAGAACACCACCGTTTATACAACCGAAGTTCGGAGGAAGTCCGATAGCAAGAAGTACATCTACCGTAGGAGCAACAACTGGAGAAGCCAGTTTAGGCGACACTAGTCAAGTATCTACACCGCACGGTGGAGGTAGCAATTCATTGTTTAGAATGGCAGGAAAGGACCCCATGATCTGATTACCAGAATTCCGAGGAGAAGCAGCAAAGGACCCTGAGAATCATTTGTTAATTTGTGCAAAGATCTGGGAGGCAAAACAGATCACGAATGAAGATACCAAACTTGCGCAGCTAGGGATCACGCTGAGAGACCGCGCATTAGACTGGTACATGAGTTTAGACACGAACAGTGCCCATGGGACGATGAGGACACTGGAAGACATTAAGAAGATATTGATTAATGAGTTCCAAAAGCCGAGCTTAGAGGACCAATACATGAACAAAATGATTGATATCAGACATAAACTAGGAGAGTCTGTATGGGAGATTGACTAGAGTTTCAAGCGATTGAAGGGGAAGTTAAAATACCTTATGATCGAGATGCAACACCAGCATCTGTTTGTCAACACACTACTCCCACACCTAAAATATCCCTTACGACAATAGAGTTTCAGACGCAAGCCGAGGCTCTATAGGCAACCTTGCAGCTGGAAGAGAACCAGTACCAGCAGATGGACCCAACTATTGAAGAATAGAAGGAGGATTTGAAGACCCTAACATTTCAGTTGAATTAGAACAAGAACAAGGACAAATGAGAAGCCATTTGGTGCACCACATGCAGGATGAAAGKACACCATAAAARTGAATGTCCAACATTCGCATAGTATATGGAAACAGGCATGCCAAACCCGCTACCACAAGGAGGATTATGGTGCGAGATATGCAAGAAACTGGGTCATTACCCTTATCACTTTACGATAATGCTGAAGTACCAGACAGTTCCAAAKAATTCTTACTACACCTTTTGTAAGTCAGTAGACCACGATGACAAAGATTGCCGAACCATGGAGTTGATGCGGGAGAGAACATCAGACACCTACAGGGTACAGGCCGAAATGATGATTGGGCAATAAGAGCCACAGTTTAATCAATCCCTAGCTCCATGCAACCCTACGCAACAACAGTACAACACTGCACAACAACCATACAACAATGCACAGTCGCAGTACAACCCGACGCAACCCCAATATAATATTGCATAGTATAATTAGGCACCACAGTACAATGCGCCGAGAGGGGACCGAGCAGGAAATCGAGGAGGAGGACGAGCTAGAGGAGGTTTCGGACGTGGCAGAGGACCAATCACATGTCACAATTGTCAACAACTGGGACACTATGCATGGGAATTCCTAGTACCACCAACAACTTGTATGTACTGTCGTGCATCAGACCAAGAGACAGAGGAATGCCCGACACTATTAGTAAAGATCCAGGAAAAGAGGAACCAAAAAAATCAGAACGTTTAATGGATTTCAGCCGAAGCAAGGAAGGATGGACGGAACATCAATATAGTCACCCGAGGAGGAATAAAGATAGGGGACGACATAGTCTAACAACAACCCGCACAGAATCAGTGGATAAAGAAGAACATTGAACCAAGGAAGTAGTTCGACGCACCCAAATAAAAGGATACTTTTAAGGAAGCCCAACAAGAATTTCAAAAGGTAGACACTGCGTCAACTTCCACTATGCAACCAACCCACGAAGCCCCAGAATACGAAATTCCGCCATCATTGGATCATACCAAAGGAATGCCACCCAAGGGAAAAGTAAGTACTATCCAAGTCTTTTTATAGTCATGCATCAAAATGTTCAGTGACCTTCATCTGTGAAAATATTGCAAAACATCCTAGGGAAATGTAGCAATGAGATGGAACAAAAGCTATAACCGAAAATTGTCAATCATCTACACATAAGAAGGAGAACAAGTAGGGAATTTAGATTGAATGATAACATTGGGGATTTCAATACGGGAGATATGATACTAGACCTAGGATCCAAAGTGAATGTGCTACCCAAGAAAACCTGGCAATGCATGGGAGAGCCAACATTGGGATATTCAAATGTCCAACTAAAACTAGCAAACAAAGATAGGGTCCTACCAATCGGGAGACTGAAAGGAGTAACAATAGATCTTGATGGTGTGCGCACTAAAGCAGATTTTGAAGTCATCGAAATACTGGATGGAACAACATCGTAACTGACACTAATCGGTCTAGATTGGGCATTTGAAAACTAGACCATCATTAACTTGAAGACCAGGAAAATGACATTTGAATCCAGAGATTACAGGGTCATAGCACCACTAGATCCATCAGAAGGGGAGAGGTTTGTAGAACCCACTTGCCTAGACTTAGAGGAAATCAGTCAGTTGTACAAAACAACTGCGCGCGAGGAGGATTATGTAAACCCAACTGCACATGGGGTACTTAGTTGGCGCAGTATTACTTCATGCACAATATATCCAGACACTGGATTAAGGAACTGGAAGAAGAGACTCCACGAAGTATCCATGAGAAGATGTGCAAGAATAGACCGTGCAGTATGATGGATAGGTACATAACTCAAAGAACCACCCGGTTTCCACGGACTGAATTATTTGGAAGCATTCTTGACACGATATGAAGACAAAGTACTAGAGAACCAGAGGCTACTAGCACTGGATTTAACACTCAAGGCCACACCCGTGAGATGGTGGGGCTCACACAAAGAGACTATCACAAACTGGTACCAATGTAAGAGATTACTGCGCATAAAGTTCGACGCAGAACATAAAAACAACAAACAATGGAGATATTAAGGCCTAGGGACACCAACAAAGCACTTGGAGGAATGCGAAACGTGGTGGAGGATGACCCCTCCAGAGGAATGGCCTCACCACTTCACATTAGAAGGCATACCAGGGAACTAGTATACATATTAGGAATTGTGCAAAGGAACTACAAAATGGACGACATTGCAACAAAACTTTACCATCACTTTCTCGTTCGAGCAAGAGAACACCAACATAGATGCAACCCTCAAACGGGTCAAAGGAGTCATATTAATTGAAGAACCAGAAATAGAACATCTTACCGAAGAGCAACAACGAAATAAGCGGAGAATCAAGGAACTACTGTCATGTTACCAGGTACAGGAGGAAATACCAGACGAAGATGACCCATGCGACGTTCAGATTGAAGAAGTAGAAGGCGAAAGAGATGTGAAGGGACCACCCATAGAATCTGAAGTTATTTCTGTGCCAATCAAGGTAAATAAAGTTAACTTCGAAACAACTGAACATCCCAAAATGGCCATCATTGGAGACTATTGGGATGAGCCAATAGTAGAAATAATTACAGAGTTGTTGCACGAGTACAACGACTTATTTCCTACAACATTTACAGAGATGAAGGGTATAGTAGGAGAACTGGGAGAGATGAAGATACCTCTCAGACCCAAAGCAAGAACGATCAGACAACGGCCATATAGACTGAATCCCATATATAAATAAAAAGTTAAAGAGGAAATCGACTGGATGCTTGAAGCTAGTATAATCGAGCCAGTCAAGGAATCATAATGGATAAGCCTGATGGTCGTACATGACAAGAAAAAAGGAAGAGGTATTAGGATATGCATCGACTTGAGGAAATTAAACGATGCATGCCTACACAACCCATTCCCTACACCGTTCATGGAGGAAGTGTTAGAGAATGTCGGGGGACACGAAGCTTACTCATTCACCGATGGATTCTCAGGCTACCATCAGATTAAGATAGCACAGGAGGACAGATACAAGATCACGTTCGTGACGGAATGGGGATCTTACCAGTACACATTCATGCCATTTGGACTGAAGAATGAACCAACAATATTCTCCAGAGTGGTTATCGCAGCATTTAAATAATTCATTCATCAGTTTCTTGAAGTATACCTGGACGACTGGACAATATATAGTCTATTGAAAAACCATGTGGAGGTTTTACGCTTGATGATAGAACGATACAGACAGTGTCAGATATCACTAAACATAAAGAAATGTATATTTGGAACACAGTTTGGGATACTATTGGGCCATATAGTATGCAAAAAAGGGCTATTGGTTGATCCAGCAAAGATCACTGTCATCGTTAATTTACCAACACCAAAAATAGTCCGTCATCTACGAGTGACGTTATGACACACATAATACTATCGAAAATTCATCAAAGGATATGCACAGATCACAACACCAATGGAAAAACTGCTAAGGAAGGATACAAAGTACCAATGGAATGATGAGTGTCAACATGGTCTGGATACCCTAAAGGAGAATATGGTCACTGCACCAATATTAGTATTTCTGGATTTGGGGAAATACATTCCATGTGCATGTAGATGCATCAATGATAGCACTTGGAGCTATCTTGACGCAGCTAGGAGCAGGAGATATGGATCACCCAATAACATTCGCAAGAAGAAAAATATTCGATTCAGAACAAAATTATAACACAACGGAAAGAGAAAGCATAGCCATGGTTTAGGCACTTCAGAAGTTTAGACACTACCCGTTGGGAAAGAATTTTAATATGTTCACAAATCACTCAACCCTCAAATACCTAGTCAACAAGCCAGTGTTGGGGGGGGAGAATCTGTCAATGATTACTTTTATTTTAGGAATTTGACTTCGAAGTAATTGTTAAACCAAGAAAACTAAATGCAGGACCTAACCATCTATCATGGGTCACAAATGGAGAAGAATCCATGAACTTAGAAGACAACTTTCCGTATGGACAACTATTTTCCGTACATATTGTTGATGACTACTTCACAGAGATCATCCAATACTTGAGCACAGGTACTGCACCCCAATATTATACCACCGTGCAGAAGAAGAACCTGGTAGTTTTCATAGCCGAATATCAACTGATCACAGGACATCTATATAAAATGGGTGTAGATAGCATTTTACGAAGGTATGTGTTGGAGCATGAACGATCAAGAATTTTAGCAGAAGCCCACGAGGGATTGGCAGGAGGACACTACACAGGAAAAGCTACCTCGCAGAAGGTACTCCGTGCAGGATTATGGTGGCCAACCATTCATAGAGAGTCGAAAGAGTACTGTCAGAGATGCGATGTCTATAAAAGGGTAGGCAAACCCAACCGAAGGGACGAGATGTCGCTACGACCACAAGTGACATTACAGGAATTTGATAAATGGGAAATAGACTTTTTGGGACCAATTAACCCACTAGCCAAGTGAATAGGTGCAAGATACATCATCACCGCGACAGAATACCTAACAAGATGGGCGGAAGATGCACCAGTAAAAGATTGCAGTGCAGAGACCATTGCACACTTCTTATTCGAACAAGTAATTACTAGGTTTGGATGCCCAAGAGTTTTGGTGAGAGACCAAGGCACACATTTCATAAATAGCACCATCTGTGCGCTGCTCGAGGAATTTTAAGTTCACCACCAGAGAAGTACACCGTATCATCCACATGCGAATGACACAGTAGAGGCCTTTTACAAAATTCTTGAGAACGCACTGACAAAGATCTGTAACATCAAAAGAGATGATTGGGACCTCATAGTACCAGTAGTATTATGGGTGTATAGGATGACATGAAAAAATTTGACAGGGCACACACCTTTCAAACTCGTCTACGACCAAGAAGCGGTGGTACCATTAGAATTTTTAGTACCCAGCTTACATGTAGCTACTATCACACAAATGACAGAACGTGACACAATACAGGAAAGACTAAATCAACTGTTAGTAATGGAGGAAGACCGAATCCTGGCAGGATTCCATCAACAAGTGCAGAAGGTCAAAGACAAAGCATGGCATGATCGACACATTAAGAAGAATACTTTCACGGAAGGAGATCTAGTATTTCTCTATGATAGCAAGTCGTTTCAGCACCCAGTAAAGTTGAGAATGCATTGGCTAGGACCATACGAGGTCAAATCTGTAACAGACGATGGAGTTGTAAAGTTAAGAGATTTAGCAGGTGCAAAAATCAGAGGAATGATCAATGGGAGCTAACTAAAGCTATACAAGGACAATCGACCACCCACCACACAATTAAAAAAAAAGAAAAAGAAACCAAAAAGCCACAGGACACTCGAAACATGAATGCAGTTAAGGCAACAGCAATGGTTACATGCCTAAGACAAATGAGAGAGAAACGAAAAGTTGGAAAAAGAAGGATGATAGGACAACACTAAGTGAAATTAAAGCATAGCAAGGAATGATGGAATGTCACATTAAACATGCCAACTGGAAACGAAAAGAGATGCATAATGGAAAGTACGGAACTTCCACAGATGCATTGAACCCACAGTTATGGTGCATTAATCACATCATGGAGGAAGCGTCTGTGATAATCTTCATGACAAGCCCATACAACACGCGAGCACATAAACAACTTGTCTATTCGTGAAAGGAGAACAGAGAGAGAACAACAATAGATCGAATGACCCGAGTAAGACCACAGAGCTCACCACAGTCGTATAAAGTCAACAAACATTCCACACTCACCGCTATGGCACCACCAAAGTCCATCGAATCAGGTTAGACCGCGAGACCGACCAGAGTTCAAACTAGGTCACGAGGACCGCTGGAAGAAAACAAGCAGTAGCGACCGAAGATCATTGATATCGATGAGATCCCATCCCCAGAAATACAACTGGTGAACCATACACTGATACTGGAGGAGGCAGGCAGTAAAAACCCAAATACAGGAGATGGAGAAGCAGGTTAGCACAACAACTGACTTGCTCAACAAAGCAATGCAACTTTGGACAAGACTGGAGGAGGACCCACAGGTTCAATGCTGGGACAAGGAAGAGTAAAGGATCAATGCAACGATCCAAGAACTTAAACAGAGGCAAAATACTATACCAATCCCAAAAGGTTTCAAGGGGATGCAAGAGATGAAGAATATGTAGGCATAACTTATCACTGTGTAGACACAGAAACAAGAGCGATAGGCTCAAATAGAACCATTACAGGAACAGGTAGAAGAAGTACTCACACAGGAAGAAGTAGATAGAACACAGATGGCACAGACACATGTAGAATATGTAGGACTACTGAGCGACGAAGTGGTCATTCAGGTAGTGAAGATCATTAAGGAAAATACCGTGCAGGCACTGACAAAAGCACCAAAGATAAAGGAAAAATTCCAGATGATCACTGAAGAGATCGAGGAAGATCAGAAATATTAGGTGACTCAGGACGAGTCACATGTCAGTGTTGGGGGCCTTTTGGTAGTAGGCCTAAGTGGGGAAGAAAGCGTGCACAAATAAGAATGATACCTAGAAGAGAAATCGTGGGAAAGAAAGCGTGTAGGAGGAAATTGACAACTAGAAAGAAGCACAACATGCGTGCATGCAAGAAGGAGATGACAGCTGGAAGGAAGAAAACACATGCATGCAAAGAAGGAAGACCTAACAATAGTAGTTGTTAGGGTTTTTGTAATATTTTTGTGTAAATGGCTGAAGAGCCCGATAGATATAAATATAGATACGCAGGTAGCATAAAAATGGTTCACTGGAGTTCGGAAGAAGTTCAGTTCACTACCTTTGTAGAGTTTGATTATCTTTATGTAAGAGTTTAGTTTTGATGAGAGAACTATTCTTGTAAGAAATTGAGCTAAGAGGAAGAGAAGAGGTGGATTTTGAGGATTAGATCGCAGGATGTGGAACCTGGTGCGATCTAGTTCGCCTCATAGAGATCTTACCCATCTGAGAAGAATTGTAAGCGCGAGGCGTGAGAAATACATAACTGCCATAATAAGAGAGACAAGAGACGAATCTTTGTGGACGTAGCCCATGAGGGGGTGAACCACGATAATACCTGTGTAATGTGATGAATTCATGCATACCTTTTTCATACCTTTATTAGTTAGATGATGTGTGAAATGAATGGATGAATGAATTATTATATTGCTAAGTAATTGTTGTTGAGTTATCAAAAATAGAGGCCATGAAGTTAAAGTAGTAAACAAAATAACAATAGGCCATAATATAAATCACAATTAATGGCTCAGAATGCAAATCCTCAATCTCATACTCAATCCTAGGTTGTAAATACCTGAGTATTACAACCACCCATTTAAAGCTATCTCGGGTGAGACTACGTAGTGCATTTTGTGTACTGCGTTGCCTTTTGGTTTACCAGAAGGGCTGATAGTTTTAGGCTTTGTTGGTACCATTATAGATATGAACCCTAGGTTTATAGAGAATGTAGTAAAGAGAATTATTTCATCTAAGAAACCAAGAATACCCATGTTCACTCCAACTAGATATTGAACTGGAACATAGATAGATAAAACTCACCCAGAATTTGGTGAATTTCTTGGAAAAATGACCTCAAACACCTCTTCGATTCTCTCAGACTGTGATACTTGTGTAAAATATGAGATAGGTTTTGGTAGATGGACCCGTTCCCAACAAAAACCTCTTTCAATTTTCAAAAATTAATTTCCATATGTTCAGAAGGAGCTCCCAAAGACAATGACAAAAATAGGGAAAACAACATTTGGCGAATTTATGGAAAAATAGCCTCAAAGGTCTCTTCGATTATCCCAAAATGTGATACATGTGTACAATATGAGAGAGGTTTTTTGAATTATATTTTTATAAAAAAAAACCTCTTTAATATTTCACAAATTCACCTCCACCTATTCAAAAGGCGTGCCAAAAGACAATGACAAAAACAAGAAAAAACAGAGCATTTGGTGAATTTATGAGAAAACAGTCTCAAAGGTCTCTTTGATTATCCAAAACTGTGATACCTGTGTAAACTATGAGAGATGGTTTTGTGAATGGGATTGTTCCCAACACAAATCTCTTTCAGTTTTCACAAATTCACCTCAAGATGTTCATAAGGCGCGCCAAAATCCAATGAACAAAATAGAGAGAAACCATAGTATTTCATAAAATTCAGGCAACGCCTTTTGATGTTTCTTCTGTAACCTCTGATACTTTCTTTGTAATTACTGTGATGAATTTAAAGAGGTGGATCAAATAAAATTGGTCTCAAACCCTTTCTCCTTTGACAACAACCATCCTCTTAGATTATTTCTTTCAAGAAATAACATGTTTTCTGGTGCTTCCTTTGTAACTTCTGGTACTTCTTTTGCAACTTGGTATGTTGTATTTCTAGATCTTGCTTCTTCTGTTGTAAACGTTGAATTTTTTTCTTCAGAATTTTCACCTGGTGGTTTTCATATACACCTTCATCAGCTTCAACCTTTGGCTTAATTAAAACCTGCTCCTTATTCCTATCTTTCAGCCCCTATTCCTCCTCTATGGAAGATTTGTTGAGGGCAACGAACAACTTGGATTAAGCAATGCTTTAGAATTCAGAATTAATTGATTGATGATCCTGGTTTTTCTATTAGGATTTACGGGAATTTTAGGATACTGGTTCTCTTTTATTTTTCTACTTTGTTCGGTTTCAAGGGATTCCTTAATCAAGGTTTCCATAGGTACAAATTATGCAGTAACAATCTTGGGACTATGTTGTTTAGTTTTCCTTTGTCCCCTTGTTTTTGTCTTGGGGATTTTATCCTGCTACATAGTGGAGGTCACAAGCTTATCTTTAGAATTCTTGGGCGACAATGGACCTGGTGGGGTGACCTATTCTTCTTTCTTTATGCTACGAACTTTGCTTCCCTCCTTTTCTCTTTTGTTTGTTGTAGATGATCTTAGCTTCCTTCGAGGGGTTTATTCCTTTGTTGGGGTATTTGATTTGGACCTTTCTAGATCGGGTACCCCCATTTTTGGGTGAAAATTTCTTATTTCTAGTTTGTTGGGTCAAATGTATGCGTTAATTTGATTTACTTTACCACCTATAGCGATAATTACCCACGATCCCGCAATGATAAGAATTGAAGGCACAAACCTGCATGACTTTAGCATGAACCCTGTAATGATGGTCGATTGGTGGTAACCCTCGTGAAATTGAGTGCTCAAGAACATGCATATTGTTATCGAGATAATTTTTAAGTGCGGACACAAATGAATCCCCCTAGCTTCCCTACGAAACTAGAACAAAACAAGACAGTACACTACTCTTTCCTTATCTTTCAATTATCAAATGAGAAATGGATCTAGAACATACCTTTTAAATATTGAAGATCTGACTTCACCAATGCAATCCAAGATTCATCACGAGGTTTATGAGAAATATATGCAAATAAGCACAGGCCAAGGAAGACAAGAATAACAGAGTCTATTTGATATGAAACTATGTACGTGATCAAATAATCATACAATATGGACAAATAACATTCATATAGGAAAGACAAGTATATCTGTATTAAAGAATGTGGAAGAAAGATACAACCAGATGCCTTGATGTTGTCAGGTTCCTTCTAACCCATGGATTCTGAGACTGTAGATCTAAAAGCTACTCACAATCTATCTTGACAAAGAAAATTTCAAAGCCACTCTAGCCAAGCTAACAATCTCAATCCAAATTTCCAATCTTAATCCCAAGCCAAGCTCAAGCTAATCTAACTTTTTCCATGAGAGCTCCTCTTCTTTTATAAGTTGAAGAGGATAAGGTGAGGAGGTTAGGATGATCCCACTAAATCATGAAAGCGAGTAAGATCCAAACCGTCCGGAGGCCACCTCACCATAGAAGCTTATCCTTCTAGAAGCATCGAGAAGATGCTTGTTCTTCCCACGTACAAGAATTTCCGCACCGTAGCTATAGTGTAGCCTATGAAAAATCTGCAGTATAGCTTTAGAGCAAGGTGCAAAAATTAGGCATCGCTGCACCCTGCATATAGAGCAGCTTGTGGAAATCCTCCTTAATAGGGTTTTTACAATGGAAAATAAAGCTTCTTCTCTTAGGCTAATTTCTTCTCCCTTCTTTCTTCAAGAATTCAGGCCTTTGATCCTTCTAAAGACAAAGGATAGGTTTAAATCATTAACGATCATAAGAGTGATGAAAATTATGTGTAACAATATGCATGTGGGGCACCAACACAACATTATTTAAAATTTTAAACATTTTTGAATGTTAAAACCAACAAAACATCGCGATTTTTTGTTATTTGTAAGAACGTGCCTATTCTTGAAATCTGTGTTTTTTTGCATCAAAAGGCTCGGTCAACCTTGTATCAACCCACTAGTGATCAATTCATGATGATATGTGTTATTAAATCAAACCAAAACATGCATTAACCTTCGAAGAAAGAAATAAAATGATGCAAAGTAAAAACAAGGGTGAGAACAAATCAAGTTGACTCATTATACCATTGAAAATAAACTGAACAAAAATTAGGCTGACAGATGGATAGGATAATGGAGGGAAAGAGAGGAGAGGTGCAGACATAGGTTTTAACATTGGCTCCAATTAGGGATAACACTTCCTTGTGAGGTGCTAAGAATAGTAGACTAGGTGCCTAACTTCTTTAATTATTCTCCCACTTGCTATCAATCACTCATGCTATGTTTTCCAACCTTTCTGTCTGTCTTATTTCAATTGAAACTCAAATCTACAACTACACCCCAGTGCCTTTGTTGGGATATGGAGTCTTATTGCTGATATACTATATAAACAAACTGAAAATGAAATGATTGAATGACGGGCTTATTCAACACACCTCTACTCTACTCAACTGAAAACCAAGTAATCATGTGTAATCAGATTTCCGGTGAAGCCACATGAGAAGCTGATTAGAAAGTTGCAACTAACCTCCATCTTTAAGTTCAAATATGATAGAAGAAACTGAAAAATATAGCAACAAATTATAATATGGAAGCCCATACTTAAAGTTTTGAAATTCTTCCTTCAAAAAATGAATGACAAAAAATTATTTAATCCAATTTGACTTCATATAGACTGCTACATGATCTACAAAAACATGAGAAACATACCTTTTTTGATAATGAGCATCAATACCTATTTCAATCTAATATTCAAAAATGGAAGTTTGTTGTATGTTTTTTTATTTTGTTGATGAATGTGCATGATTTTAGCTGTGTTATATCCACTTCATGGTAAAAAATTGAAAATCCTCCATTCAAAAAAATTGTTGGAAGAAACACCTCATTTTGTTCATCAACCAAGATATTTCCTTCACTTCTCTCTAGAGGATCAGATTCATAGTTATCACATATGGGTATATTAAGTTTATAAATATACTGGTGATTTTGGATTTCAATATCATCTCCTCCACTGCTCTCTAAAAACTCTGCTTCATAACTCTCATAGATTGGATCACTTCTAAGGATTTATGTCTGTATCATTGTATAAATTTGACCCTCATCATCAGGATATTGATCATAGATGGGCTGGTCTTTAAAAACTGCTGAAACCTGAACTTCAAAATCCTCCATTTCATGGCATCCTTGGGAAATTGACTGCATAATAGCAGCTTGAGCTATGACAACTTTTGGAGAAACAATCTCATCATAACAAACCATGTTATAGATATATGATATAATGTCAAATGTTTCTATGAAATTTTGATCAACTTTTTTGTCATCAGAACAATCAATAAAAATTTCCTCCTGAATAGAAAAACTAGAGAATATTTCATAAGGGGATGAATCTTATTTCACTTGTTTAACATTAACTTACTTCTCATTCATACTATTATAGGAACCAACTATAGAATTCTACATATATAAATCAAACTCCTCACAACAATCTTCAAAAAGAAAATCAATTGGCAAAAACCTTTTACAATGATCACTAAATGTTGCACGAAATTTTTTCAAGGAATATATGCTAGCATAAGGTAAGGGTTGATACCATTCATGAGCATATCCCTCTAATGAGTACATGAACATATTCATTAATACATCCTCATGATGTATACCCAACTAATGCATGAATTCATGGAATTCAAGAAAATGATCTCCAAGGTTATCATCCTTATCTTCTCTAAATCTGGGCAAGTAATCACCCCTTTCATCTATAGTAGGAACAACATTTGGAAAACTCGGAACATCAGAAAAATTAAGAGGAGAAAACCTCCGAGCCAAGATGACTTCCATATGAAAATATGATTTCTTGAAACCTTGGAGTTTCCATTGGATTCTTTAACCATGGAGTCATTGGGTGAATGATCTACAATATGAATGTGTTTGGATTTTGTTCATCATCGAAAGCCATATATGATCATTGTTGTTCTCTCAGGGAAATATTACTTTGTTAATCCGTTCCCCGGTAATGGCGCCAGAATATGTTGGTCCTAAAGTCTGTACCTGACTGCTAAAGTGAATATCTAGGCCACCTCAAGTTTTGGAATGATTTTTTTTTATTAATTAGGTGTGTTGGTTAGCTAATGTATAGGTTTTTCAAGATTAGAAACCTGGTTGGACTAGCCAAACAATATGAATGCAAGTTCCCCTTAGATAATGGTATGCATTTTGATGAACAAATAAGGATATGGAGAGATAAACAAAGGAAACACCAAGGAATACAATGAGTTACCTGCTATGTGAGATTTTAGAATAAAAATAATATTTCAAGACCTAAACAAATATCCAGATACAAATAGCCCAACAGGTTGCAAAATAACTGATCCTTTTACTAAAGAAATAGATGATTAATAGGTTGCATACCAACAAAAATATTAATTAAAACAATAGGTGAAAGGAAGAAGGAAATGCACATTGCACACATTCCAAATTTGCATCCAAGATAAGATTAAAAAACACGTAAAGACTTGAGAAAGAGAACACAAACTGTCATTGAGATATATATTCACCAGGTAGAGATCATTAAAATCATAATTTTTCAGGTCTAGCCAATTCTTATGCTTGAATAGTTTACTAAAAACTGAACCTGTCTTCATTACAAAATCTGTCTATTTATCCCTGTTTCAGAGGGTTTTGACCATCTTGAAACACAAGTTCAACTCTGCATATCAGCTAGACTTTATGAATGATTTGACTTACACTCTTTCATTACAACTTGAGAACAACTCTTTGACTTGAGTGTATTTAACTAGGAATATTAGTCACAACTTACTTTAAACTTAACCTTAAAAAAAACGTGGTTCATATCAAATGAAAATGACCACTTATTATACGTGGCAGTAATGTCTTAAACTTAAAACAACTAGACTTCTAAAAGTGAAAACTATAACTGTTGTCTATACCGGAGTAAAGAAACTCTTTGAAAAAAAAATAGACAGTTGTAACTTGCAATAACTGTGCATGAATACCCACGTGCACTCCCGTTGGAGAGTGAACTGGAACATAGATAGATAAAACTCACCTATAATTTGGTGAATTTTTTGGAAAAATGACCTCAAATACCTCTTCAATTATCTTAGACCGTGATACCTATGTAAAATATGAGAGAGTTTTTTGTGCATGGGCCTGTTCCCAAAAAAAATCTCGTTCAATTTTAGAAAAATCATTTCCATTTGTTCGGAAGGCGTGCCCAAAGACAATGACAAAAACATGGAAAACAAAATTTGACGAATTTATGGAAAAATGACGTCAAATGTATCTTTGTTATCCAAAACTGTGACACCTGTGTAAAATATGAGAGAGGGTTTTATGAATGAGCTTGTTATAAACAAAAACCTCTTTCATGTTTCACAAATTCAACTCCATCTTTTTAGAAGGTGAACCGAAAGACAATGACAAAAACAGGAAAAAATAGAGTATTTGGTGAATTTCTGAAAAAACGGCCTCAAAGGTTTTTCTGAATGGGATTTTTCTTAAAAAAAAGCTCTTTCCATTTTCACAAATTCACCTCAGAAGGCACACCGAAATCCAATGACTAAAAAAGAGAGAAAACTGAGTATTTCAAAAAATTTGGGCATCACCTTTTGATGTTTCTTCTGTAACCTATGATACTTTCTTTGTAATTAGTGTGATACATTTCAAGAGGTGGATCAAATAACATTAGTATCGAACCCTTTCTCCTTTGACAACAAAAATCCTCTTAGATTATTTCTTTCAAGAAAAATCATGTTTTTTGAGCTTCCTTTGTAACTTCTGGTACTTATTTTGCAGCTTGGTATGATGCATTTCCAGATCTTGCCTCCGTTGTTGTAAAATTTGAATTTTTTTCTTCATCATTTTCACCTGGTGGCTTTTATATACACCTTCATCAACTTAAATCTTTGTCTTAATTAAAACCTGCTCCTTATTCCTATCTTTCATCCCTTGTTCCTCCTCTATAGAAGATTTGTTGAAGTCAACAAACAACTTGGATTAAACAATGCTTTAGAATTCAGACTTAATTAATTAGTGATCCTGGTTTTTCTTTTAGGCTTGATGGGAATTTTAGGATCCCGGTTCCCTTTTCTTTTTCTACTCTGTTCGGCTTTAGGGGATTCCTTAATCAAAGTTTCCATAGGTACAAATTATGCAGTAACAATCTTGGGACTATGTTGTTTAGTTTTCCTTTGTCCCCTTATTTTTGTCTTGGGGATTTTAACCTGCTACATGTTGGAGGTCACAAGCTCATCTTCAAAGTGCTTGGGTGAAAATGGACCTGGTGGGGTGACCTATTCTTCTTGTTGTCTGCTACAAACTTTGTTTCCCTCCTTTTCTCTTTTCTTTGTTGTAGATGATCTTAGCTTCATTCGAGGTTTTTATTCATTTGTTGGGGTATTTGATTTGGCACTTTTAGATGGGGTACCCCCCTTTTCGGGTGAAACTTTCTTATTTATAGTTTTCTTGGTTGAATTTATGTGTTAATTTGATTTACTTTACCACCTCTAGCAATAATTACCCACGATCCCCCAATGATAAGAATTGAAGGCGCAAACCTGGTTGACTTTAGTACGAACCCTACAATGATGGTCGAATGGTGGTAAACCTCATGAAATTGAGTGCTCAGGAACATGCATACGCATCTGGGGAACCAACACAACATTATTTAAATTTTTAAACATTTTTGAATGTTAAAAACAACAAAACAACATACTTTTCTGCTGTTTGCAAGAACATGCCTATTCTTGCAATCTGTTCTTTTTTTCATCAAAAGGCTCGGTCAACCTTATATCATCTTACTAGTGATAAATTCATGATGATATGTGCTATTGAATCAAACCAGAACATGCATTAAACTTCCAAGAAAGAAAGAAAATGATGCAAAGTCAAAAGAAGGGTGAGAATAAATCAAACTTACTCATTATACCATTGAAAAGAAACTGAACAAAAATCATGCTGACATATGGCTAGTATAATGGAGGGAAAGAGAGGAGAGGTGAAAACCTAGGTTTTAACAACAAGGACTATCCATACATGAGAGAGATACATGCATTTTCACCATCCTTCATGTAATTTTTACTTGATCAACTTCGAGTTCCATAACCAAACCTCCGGAGCTTCATGTAGACTACATAAAATACACCCATTACATCTACTGACATCAAGCACTCATCAATGAAAACTAACTCACCATCAATCTCAACCACATTTCTAGGGATTCCATACTTCTCCTAGGGTTGACATCAACATCCAAGGTTTGAAATCAATCTCCAAGGGTTGACATCAATGACAACCAATGGTCCAAATCAATTTCCCAATAAGCTCCCCCTTTGGAATTGATGGCAACAACAACATTGTTGGAAACACTGATGGAAACATTGATGCTCCAACACTCATGCTCCCCCCATAACCATTGGTCCTAATCAATGTTTCTCACTCTCCCCCTTTGACATCAATGGCAAAGGGTCTCTCTCCTTGGGGCTGCTCCCCCTGTCTTCATGCATATTTTCTTTATCTCTATTTTAATGCCTTTGTTATTTATCTTCTCTTTTAACATCATGGGAAAAAGGATAAGTCCCCCTATCGGTATCTTTGCACCTGTCTATATGCTACTGATATTCCTTTCTAGATCTCTTTCTCTGATGATTTCTCTTCCCTCGAATTCTCTGCAATATGTTGTGTATATCAATATAGGGCTACTTTTAAGTGTTTCCTTTCCTCTCTTCTAGTGCTTTCTAATTGTCCATTGGTGCTTCCTCTTATAATTCACTGAAAAATATAAAAAATCATTCATTACTTGATTTCTTCAGATGTTCACTTGACCATACTTGTTCAATGATTTCTTTCTGATGATATAAAATACACTAACGATTCCAATTGTCAATACACTATTATGCATATTTTCCAACCCATGTCTTTTGTACCTGCTAAGAATCTCACAAATCCATCTTTGTCCATATGTCACAAACTTTCCATAACTATCCTACTCCATTGTACACAATGCTGACCTATCTTTCACTATATTATCATGAAGGCTTCTCTACTACAATTTATCATCACATATTCATATTCTTCAGACTGAATCAAATGTGTCCATTGGTCTTCTCTATCTACAAACCATACTATATATATATGGAACAACATATACTAAATATATCCCTGCCTGAATGCATGCATGGAATATTGCTTCTCCATTGATCAATCTGTCATTTGAACACTATGAATATGTATTTGCAAATGATTCACATTTCTCAAAGGATGGTTCTTTGATTTCTAGAGCTGCGACATAGACTCCCCATGTTCAACATTCATAATGCTAGGATTCTCTAGGATAGATGGCTTATAACAATGGAGGAATATGCCATAATTCGTAATAATCTTCCTCTCCATCTGTAGATTCATCATCTTSCTTGATCTAGATGGATATCGGTGGCCACCCACCTTTTCCAACTACCTCAAAATATTTTTCTGACAATTTTGGCAATTTACTATTTTTAGCAGTTTTAACTTCCGGGGCCATTTTGAGGGCCTAAATGAAGGTTTTTRAGGATTGAAMTCTTAAATTATATCCAYAAACATTATTKATCCCCCAAAATGAATCTCCTCGATGATACCTTTCCAATAGGCCATCACACGCCTAAAACGAAGATCGTATGCAAAAGTTACGACCCCGAGAAGTTGATGTACTAACTTACCCAAACGGRGCCCACATAACTTTTGGTACTTCATCTCCTAGGGTTAGGTTTTTTGATGTCTAGGGTTTTTGGCATTCTTTCTTATTGTAAAAAGGCCTTCAGAGCCTCATTGTAACCTTCTTCTTGCGAATGCGTGCTGCCGTCACATCTCTTCTCAGAGATAAGCCACCACCATTCCAACAAGCTTGTTTCCGCTGCATTTTACAGTTTCAGCTTATTTTGTTATTAAATAGAAAACCAGTTTTACTGTATCTCTGTTATTTTGTGTTAAACACTTGTTAATAATCTATATTCATTTTGTTTTTCTCATAAAATCTGGATCATTCCTTAACTATGACTTCTTCATTTTTTCCTGTGGATTATTTATGATCTTTCACTACAATTCCTGAGAGTACAACTTCTTGGGCATGTTCCTTCTCTTATTATATTCTTTCTCATACTATTGTGAATCCTGAGATCTCTGGGACATGTTATTTATTTACCTACTCTTCTTGTCTTTCTTTCTTCTCCAAACCTTCATGTATCTGACATCGATGTTTTCTTTCATGGAGGGATCTATCATGATTCTAGGATTCTGATCTATTTGACCATAATTGTGGCCTTTGTAACATTCAATGTTATGTGGGTTCACATAAGTATCAATTCTTCCATATGCTCCACAATCTATATCCTTATGCCCAAAGTTAGTACAATTAAAACAATAACCATAAAAGAAATTTCGATACCTAGGAGTGAATGATATTCTTTGTGATGTAGTCCTTCTGAATTCATGTCTCAGTTGATCATGGTATTCTCTTCTACTAATTCCATCATAAAGATTGAATCTTATTTGTTGTCTGAATGTAGAGGGTATTCTTTGATATCCGTCTCTTTTGTAATCTTCTTCTCGCGTCTTCTGCACTTCTGGAATGTTCTTCTTTAGGGGCTTTCATTCTTCCTTCTTCATAGAACCTTTGATGACTTCTGCATAACTCTTAGGCTTCTCTTCATTTTCCCCTTCCAGTAACCTGTAACTTTTCTCTTCAACTTCCTTTACTGATGATGTGGATGTTTCTCTCTCTCCAACATTCTCGCTGAGATTGGTGATTTTAACTCTCAATGTGACAACTTCTTCTTCAAGATTCTCAACCTCTTCTTCTTTCTTCATCATCTGAATCTTATTGAATTCTTCTGTTCTCTTTTCTTCTTCAAGTTTGGTCTTCAATGTGATTATTTGTTCTTCAATTCATCTTTCTTCTTGACCAAATTCTACTTCAAGCTGGTTTAAATCCTCCATTCTTTCCTTGAGATGATCTGTTAAAATATTCTCTCTCTTCTCAACTTCCTTTATTTGTTCTATCATTTTGGCATCCAAACACTGATTTTCATCCAATTATATCGTGAGAGTTTCTTCAATCACATTGTCTTCTTCTAGCTGAGCTTTCAGTTTCATGATGACCTATTGGGCTTCTTAGGAACTTTCTTGAAAATTATTCCTGACTAATTGTTCCTCAAGAGACTTGATCTTATTCCTTTATTTTTTCAATTCGTCTAAAGCACTGATTAACTCTGCTTCAAGCTATATTATGCCTTCTTCACAATCTTATTCTTTTGAATTTTTTTGACATGATGAGCATATTTCTTGTTTTGTTCCTGCATCTTCTTTAGTACTCTATAGCTCTGTGATGGGAGATTCCTCAAAATAGAGATCATGTATCTTATCCCAAAGTTCTTTAGCTGATAAAAAATTTCTCACTTTATCTTTTACTGAATCAAGTGATCCTTCCTTACTGAATCAGTTTCTTAGTAGTGGTAGATCCTGTAACAACCGATTTACAAACATCATATCCTTGTGCTTGTAAAAATGTTTTCATTATGCTATTCCACATCTCATAGTTTTGATCAATATGACCATCAAATCATGGTATTCCATTATCTGTGTATGCACTGTTATTGATCTCCATGATCTACCTTCCAGTGGTTAAACTGTTTCCTAAAGGAACCGATTCTGATACCAATTGTTGGAATACTGAGA